>JAYESA010000013.1:61395592-61403092 GCA_036927795.1 Iris macrosiphon
ACGGTTCATCAGACCTTTCGGTGTTCTTGAGAAGGTCGGTGCAGTGGCCTACCGACTAGACCTACCGTCTACACTTGAGGGAGTTCACAATGTGTTCTATGTATCACAACTAAGACGGTATGTGGTAGACCCTAGCCATGTATTGGACCACTCAGATAATAAGGTAGGCCCGAGTCTCAGCTATCTTGAGCAGCCGATGAAGATTTTGGATTGCAGGAAGAAGGTATTACTGAACCAGATGATTCACTTGGTTCATGTCGTTTGGAGGCATCACTCTTCGGGTGAGTCTACTTGGGGGAGAAAAGATGATATGCGTGTGCGATACCCCTATCTCTTCGAGCCGTGAGGTATCATTCTTCCTTGATTGTGCTTATTCTGTTTGTGCTAGTTTCGTCTTTTAATTTCGAGGACAAAATTATTTTAAGGGGGATAGACTTGTAACCACCTGAAATTGGAAGAATGGTATTTTTGTTATTTCACTATTGATTGATATTGCATTAATAATATATAGTTATAATAATATTTGTATAGGTTAAGTGTGTTAGCTAATTAGTATGGACTAAGTTTTAGTTAGTGCCACTTATGTTAGTTCATGACATAGTTATCTAGTATTAATTAGTGCTAGTTAGTATGGATAGAATATTCCTCTTTCATTAGTTGGATACCCTCTCTAATTGATTAGATTCTTTCCTAATGCAAATAGATTCTAGTTATGACACCCTTAGAAACTAATTAGGGAGTGAGAAGGGCATTGTTGACAATCAACATCACCCTAGTAGCCCTAATACTGGCCGGACCTATATGTGGGGATTAGTCACCCATTAGTCACTCATTAGCCACCTTTTATTACATATTCATCCCTCAATTACTTCTTCCCCAATCCATTTCAATTCTCTACCAAATTTTACTCAAACCTCTTCCAAGTCCACTCATTTTCACCACCATGGAGGCCTAGAGAATTGGAGAGCACAAGGAGGACCATTGGAGAGGAGCTTACTAGAAGATTGTGTCTAATTCACTCATTGTGTCCATTTGGAGAAGTTTTATTAGGATCCAACTCCCAATAGGTATAATTTCACTTTTTCTATCAAATTCAATGTTAGAATACTCATTTGAGACTCTTGGAACCCACCCATGGCCATGACCAACCCATTAGACAAAGAATTAAATAGTATTGGCCCCAAATCTAGGAGATCTATGCATTTTTGTGTCTATTTTTGGTAAAATTACGAAATTATGACCACCAAGTGTTTGTCATATGTTATAATGTGTCTATTGATGTCAAATTGGATTTGTAGGTGTGTCCTTGTGTCCATAATTGGATACGTAGAGTCCATATCATGATACGCCATGATACGTATTAGTAGAATTGGTTATTTGGGAGTTTTGGACCAATTGGTACTAATTCTTCATTAATTGCATTGTAATTAGCTATTCTAATTATATACAATCATATTTCATATTTATATGATGATTCATGGTTATTGTATTGGTGTATCATGATGGTGTGGGTGTAGGTTTGAGTATCATAGAGTATCTTGATACTTGGTGTTGGGACACTAGGAAGGTACACCAAGTGTTGGATTTATGGTTATGTAGTAGATGCTTGTACTATATTAGAGTGTTGTGCTTGCGAGTGCTTTGTGCTAGTTGAGGGGAATGTGGTATGAAGTGAAGGGTTGTGTGCACGAGTATTAGAGGAGGGGAGTATATCCCTACATGTACAATGAAGGACTGCCTGCAGGAAGCTGCTAGATGTGCACATGCAGAGAGAGGGGAGACCTTTGTGCACAATGTAGTGGTTCATGTGGAACCCGAGAACTGCAGTACAAGGTTTTGTGTAAGGGTGTTTGTGTGTGTGAGTGTGCATATATTGGGATGTAGATTCTGCATTAGGGTCCGCAGAGAGTTCAGTTCATGTTGAAGTGGGGTAATTTTTGCAGTGGCTTGGGTCATGTCTCAGGTGCAGGGGTGGGGAGGGGGTTTGTTCAGTCAGTGCAGAGGGATCGCCTGCATTCAGTCAGGTTGAAGGGGTTTTGAAGACCAGCAACACAGTTGCAACGGTTGAGCACTAAAGCAGTTGTAGTTGAGGGTAGTACGGATGCTGTTATAGGGGGGGCTCGGGTTGTAAATGTGTGAGGAGGTGGGAAGTGTTCAGGCAGTCCAGATGTGCACTGCACAGGGTTTCATCTGGAGGTGGGTGCATGTGAGTTGAGTGAGTAAGTGTGCACAGGAGGGAATGTGCCAAGTAATGTGTGAGGGCTAAGTGCTAGTATATTAGTGTCCTTGAGTAAGTATCAGTGAAGTGGAGTAGTTTAGGTGAGTTAGGGTATAATGTTGAGTTAGTGAGTTAGTTAAGTGTTGTATTAAGATACTAGGTGTTAGATACTATGGTGTGTGTATATATATATATATATATATATATATATATATATATATATATATATATGAGATATCAAGATATTGGTAAGGTTTGAGGTAATTATAAATTAGGATAGTAAGGTAATAGTTAAGATATTGTGAATTATTGGCACTAGGTAGTGAGTCATACTAAGATTAACAAGGTATGGGTGTATAGGCTAGGTTATTGGTACTAGTATATATATAAATCTATATATATAGTATTAAACCTAGTATTAGCTAGTATTACCTAATATGATCTAGTAATCTAGTTAAAGCCTAGTAATTGCTAATATCACTCCATAGATCAATAAATAGGTAATATGAACTTAGAAATTGGGTGTTGACCTAGTTTCAACTTAGTGACCTAAAAATGACCTAGAAACCTCATTTCAAACTAGTTAAGCATGTTTATGATTCCAAACACCCGTTTGACATAAAAATTCATATATAGGACACTCAGACTCCAGTTTGGGCACTGTTTGGTATTCATTGCTCATGACCACATGCGAGTAAATTTTCTGATAGTTTTCTTTATTTAATGATTACTATGATACATATTTTAGTGGTGTTATACTTGATTCTTGACACGTTGGCACATGGACTAGTATGCTGGATCCTGGTTTGTATCCATTATATTAGTCGGGGGCAGTGAAGTATTAGTTGGTTAGGTAATCATACCCCAAATAATTGTGCATAACTCACCCAATACTTCACGTAGGGTGTAGCCTGATCTTATACTTGTGCATATATCCCAATATATGGTTGTGCCTAACCCTGTATATATACTTGTGCATAGTCAATCATATATGGTTGAGCCTGATCTTGTTCCAAGACGATCACTTAATAAACTAGTATTTCAAAACATTTAGATAGTTACAGTATTTTCTTAGTTCAGTTCATACTTGATGATACAAGCCATATACCTGTTTACTTGTAGTCTCATTACTTGCCAAAGATATGATACTGGTCTTACATTTTTATTATAATTTCAGTATTATTTCTCCATCATGTATTTACATTACTTTACTGTTTTATAGTCTTTGTCAATTAAATGGAATTGTTGTTAGTTTATATGCTTCGCTTTAATTCTGACTGAAAAATATTTTTAGGACTTGATTTGAAGGACTTTTGTCCTACTTATTATGGACCCCAGGAGGGTGAGACTATTGATTTTGACCAAGTTTCTCAGGAGGAGCAGATCCCAGTGGGTGGAGAGACTCAGATAGTTGTTGCTTAGCTAGTTATCCAGTATTCCTTATTTGCTACTGGATTTGTCTCCAAAGACTACTTAGACATTTTGGATGTTATATTGGTTTTGGACTTGATGTTGATGTTGTGATGACTTATCTAGACTTGTGACTTGGATTCTCTTGCTTTATGTTATATTATGCCATTATCTTCTTATTCCTGTAATTGACTATTGTCATTATCCTCCTTGTGGAGTTGAGATATTATTGATAGGTTATGATCATATTATTGTGTGTGATTGATAGTTAGATATTGATGAACTAAAAAAATGTTCTATCGCTGATGCTTTGGCGTAGGCTAAACGTACCCATGACTCATGTCCAATTTTCGGATACGGATCGTGACACTAAGTTCTTGAGTTACTTTTGGAAGACTTTGTGGATGCGGATAGGAACTAATTTGCAATTCAACATTACTTCTCATCCATAAACATAGGATTCTTTATTGATAGGATTTCTATTTTTGGTTCTTTAGTTTAGTATATATAGAGAGATTGGTATGGCTTGTAAGATTTCTCTTATTATGAAACAAATCAATATATGAATTATCTCTCAAAATCCTCCTATTCTTCTTCTCAACTCAACCACATCTTCCAATAAATATTATCTTATTCTTCTCTTCTCAACTCTGCGATCTCCGTATCGTGTTCATCCAACATCGTCTTAAATCAAATTGTATTTCTCCATTCATTGCTCACTTTAAGAATGGTGTTTGCCTTTTTGTTAGATATATGTTGGATTTAAATCTTTGATATCTATTAAAAAAATTAAGTGCTATGTTCATGTTCGTCCATTTTGACTCTGATATAGAGTTGGTGGGAACATAATAGGATCGAAACTCGTTTTTTGAAATCCACCAACTGAAATATCTACATAACAAAACATAACTGTGTCGAAGGAAGAAGAAGACAAATTATCGAAGGAATATTTTTTTGGATAATTAATTCTTAAGGTAAAATTTATTATGTCAACTGGTACGTTAGATGTTATATAATATTATTTAACATGTCATATAAGAAGATATTCTATATTATATAATTAGAACAAGCAATCAATAGTGAAGTAGTGAACAACTATAACAAATTATTTGTAGAATATTTGGCATAATAAACATATATAAAAATATTTCTTTTTTCACAATAAAAAAAAAAATCAAGAAAAAGAAAAAAAAAAAAACCAAATTAGTAACCAGCTAGCCTTAGTGATCTATCTTCTCAACCTGCAGCACCTCACCCAGAGAATGAAGAAACACAGCACTCTGTACCCACAGATGAACCCCATCATCACCCCCAGGTTGGTCCACTTCTGGGACTCCACCAGCCCCTGCTGCCTCAAGAACATCTCCCCGTCCATGACACACACCCCTCCCTCCCTGTCCACGCAATGCCTCCTCCCCCTCCCGCACCCGTACTCGTTCACCAGGAACCCTTCGAACGGATACTTGAACAGGCTCATGTAGTGCATGAATATCCAGTAGTTGGGTATGTTCCGCTTCGAGATGAAGTAGCCGGAGAACAAGAAGAAGGACCCCATGAACCCCGCGATGAGCGAGTTGCCCATGATGAAGTTGGGGACGAGGGCGCTGAAGCACGCCACGAACGAGTTGGCCATCGACATCACCATCCAGACCACCAGAGAGAAGTACAGGAATCCGTCGAGCTCGCGTCGCAGCCCGACCAGCCAGTAGACGGGAGCGGCGTAGAGTAGGGACGCCAGCAGGAGGAACGGGAGGAAGACGAGGGCGTTGGAGATCACGTAGGAGGAGACGCGGTACGCCCCCCGGGAGGTCTCCCGGGTGAGGATCCTGCGCTCCTGGAGGAAGACCGGGAGGCCCTCGGTGGTGGAGGAGAGGAGGAAGGTGAGGGTGAAGGCGAAGAAGCCGACCCGGGCCTGGAGGTTGTCGACGTTCATGAAGACGGTCCCGAGCGCGAGGCCCACCAGGAGGCACTGCAGCATCCTGGCGGTCGAGAGCTGCTGCGTGCGGAGGACGTTCTTGAAGAAGCGGCTGGTGAGGATGAGGATCTCGCCGGAACGAGAGTTTGCGTAGTAGACCGAGGTCCTTTCTTGATCTCTACTGCAGAATTTAGTAACGGCTACTTCTTGTTGTTGTTGTCGATCTTGATCTTGATCTCTAGTGGTGGTCGTCGTGGTTGTAGTGAGAGTGTTGATTTTGTCCATGGCGAACTCGAGCACGTTGACGTGCGAGGGGACGGAGAGCCCGGAGTCCGAGAGCCGCTTCTCGAGGAGGCTTAGCGGGCCGAAGTGCTTGACGGAGCCCGCGGAGATGAGGAGGAGCCGGTCTACGAGTTCGAGGATACGGAACCCGGGCTGGTGGATGGTGAGAATGACGGTCTTGCCGTGGTTGACGGCCATGGATTTGAGCATGGAGACGATGTGGAGGGCTGAGGCGGAGTCTAGACCGGAGGTCGGTTCATCAAGTAGGAGTATCTACGTACATGGAAGAATAATATTATGTAATATATAGGTGACAACTGTTCGATCGTAACTATGTCTAAACTTTTAGGTGAATAGGAAGTGTATGCATGCATGTATGTTATGTACCTGTGGATCGTGGACGAGGTCGGAGCCGATGGAGACGCGTCGGCGTTCTCCACCTGAGAGAGCTCCGATCCTAGAATCAGCAACGGATTCCAACGAGAGGTCGGCGAGGAGTGTCCGAGTGCGTAAGTCGGCTTCTGCCCGCGAGAGGGGGAGGCGGAGGCGGGCGTAGAAGGAGAGGGACTCCCGCACCGTGAGGAGAGGGAAGAGGGCATCGTCCTGGGTGACGTGTCCTGAGAGGCGGCGGAACTTGGGAGGGTGGAGTGGGACGCCGTTGAGTAGCAGGCGTCCGGAGGTGGGTCCCGTGGGGGATACGGCTGCGAGGAGGGAAAGGAGGGAGGTCTTGCCGGCTCCGCTGGGGCCGACAATGGCGAGGAGCTCGGAGGGGTGGGCGGAGCATGAGACGTCGCGGAGGATGGAGCGGGAGGAGAGGGAGACTGCGTCGAGGCGGTAGCGGGGGCGGGACATGTCTGGCAGAGGTTTACTTGGAAGGGTGCATAGGAGAATTGGAAATGGAGATCAAGTACTGGACTGAGGAGAAGGAACAGGAGAAGGAGGAGATGAAGGATGTTGGGAGAGGTGGGAATGTAGAGGAGGAGATGAGCTAACGAGCCTAACGTTACCAAACTAATTACTCTCTCTCTCTCTCTCACAGCATGATATTTATTGAGTAATGCTATTTGTATGACATATAATACGAGCGCAACAGCAGGTATCGTGTCCTCAATTTCTGTTTTATATTTCTTCCTTTTTATAATACATGTGGGTTTTTTTTTTTTATAAAAAATTTACCGATAATAATTTTATATTAATTAACTACATCGATCAAAGTTTTAAATTTTTTAAAATCCTGATACATATCGCCATCACAGATGGCAAAAAAAGCAGCATATTATTTTTAAATTGAAACCCGTCCAATAGATGCGTACATTTTTGCAAACTCAGTTGGCGAAAATTCAGCAGGCTGACGTGGCATGCAAAAACAAATATATTTGTTGAGTTTTCGCCAACACAGTTGGCAAAAATTTTGCTGGATTTTTTTGGTTTCGGTTTGTTTTGTTTTTATGTTTTGTGTTTGTTTTTGGGTTTTATGTTTAGGGTTTGGTTTGGTTTTTTTCTTCTTTTGGGATAGTTGGATTTTCTTTTTTCTTTTACTTTTTGTGTTGATTTTTTTTAAATCACTTATCAAATTTTTTTTTTTTGTAACGTTCATATTTTGACAACGGCTCTTTTTTCAGAAAATTTACTGTAGCGATAATATTTTTATATTAATTAACTACACCGATAAAAG
>JAYESA010000013.1:62008092-62218092 GCA_036927795.1 Iris macrosiphon
ATTAGCGACGTTTTTATTTGACATCGCTAAACGTCGCTAAAATTTTGTTAATTAGGGATCGGTTTCGATTCCCCCCCATCTGTCGAATTTTTCAAAAATTCTGAAACCTGCGGCGTTCTCCCCCTCTCCGGCGACCGGCGTCCTCCACAGCGCCTTACTCCGGCATCCCCCTCCTCCTCCTCTAGGTAAACCCTAACTCTCTCTCTCTCTCACAGGACACGGCATGACACTGACACAGATACGACACACACACGTGACAGACACTGACACTGACATGACACACACACACGTGACACTAATCCTAACCCAAAACTGATACGACCTGGGATCAGGACCTAGGGTTAGGGTTAGGGTTTTTGACCTGGGATCTTGGTTCTTCCAGTACTACAAAAGGAAGCTGCTGTTGTGGTAACGCAATGTTGCTTGTTGTTGCTGCAATGCTGTACTGCTTGTTGTGTGCTCGAAGGGTCTTGCTGCATTGCTGCTGGTATAGCTCGGGTAGTTGCTGAATGTTGCTGGCACTGAAATGATATTTCAGTGCTGAAATGCTGATACAATGGTTGCACTTCTTTGGCCTTGCTGCAGTACATTTATGCACTGAAGAGGCAACTAATGCACTGTCCGAGCCTACTCTGCTTGCTGCTCCTCTGTTGTGCTTGATGTTTCCTGTGCACTGTACTACCTGCAGTGCCCGACCCTCTCTAAACACACACACGCACACACACAAGCACATATAACTACTCATATATATATCTATATACATATATATGTAACCACTTAGAGACACAACTATATATATATATAAATATATGAGCAATAAAAGTAGATAAATAGATATCTATATCTATATACATATACATATACATAAACATATAGCTAGCTGCTAGCACAGAGCTGGCACACTGATTCCTCACTGCTGCACTGTGAACTGCTCTCCCTAGTGACCCGAGCTCACTTAATCACTCAAACAACCATATGCACACACACACACACATACATAAGGCATTGTGTATCAAGTTAGAGCAATTCTTACCTTCCTCCAGAGAATCACACTGTATTTAATAATTTATAGGACACATACTGTCATTTTTGCAGAAGTATCTAGAAATGGATATGAATTACTATATGCATCATCGTTCGTGGATGTACAACCGTCATCCTGATGACATGTGCGGTGTATGGGATAAATTCATTGAGGGTGTACAGCAGTTCCTGCAGTTCACCAAGGCATTCTCTCAGTACATGGACGGTACCAAAATTAAATGTCCGTATGTGAGATGACGCAACTTAAAATATTATCCAGAAGTGGAAGTCACATATCATTTATACTCGAAGGGCTTCACACCGAATTATTATCAGTGGACCGCGCATGGAAAACTTGTGTCTCTAGCATCGGAGTCGGAGCCATATGTGGAGCCGTATATGGATGTCCACGACCATGCTGCTTATGACGACGGGTGGGTGAACATGGTTTTTGATGCGACGGGGCCTAGTTTCGATCCGGACAATCATGAAGCAGCTGAGGAGGCACCGAATGTCGATGCTGCAAAGTTTATGGAGTTGCTGGAGAATACAAGGACTCTATTATATCCTGGTTGTGAGAATCATTCACTGTTGGAGGTGGTTACAAGATTGTTGAGCATCAAGTCCGATTTTAACATGTCGCAAGAATGCTATAATCGACTGATCAATTTGATTATAGAGATCTTGCCCGAGGGTGCAATGTTGCCTAAAGACTTTTACCGATCTAAGAGGATGCTGAGATCGCTCTGGATGGGATACGAAAAAATTAATGCATGTCGCAACGGGTGTATGTTTTACTACAAAGATGACAAGGATGAAGATACGTACAGATTATGTGGTGCTGATCGTTATAAGGCCACTGGTAGAGGAAAGTCTGTAGGTGCAAGGAAGCCTACCGATTCGATGCACTACTTGCCTTCGATATCGCGGTTGCAGAGGTTATTTATGGTTAAGGAGACTGCAGAAAATATGAGTTGGCACAGGCGGAAACAGATCGAAGGAGTATTGGATCATCCATCCGATGGAGAAGCATGGAAGCACTTTGATCGAGAGTATCCAGATTTTGCTTCGGATCTGCGTAATGTCAGATTGGGGCTCTCCTCTGACGGTTTTACCCTATTTGGACTTTCGGGCTCCCAGTATTCATGTTGGCCTGTGATCGTCACTCCGTATAATCTACCACCTTGGATGTGCATGAAGACTCCGTATATGTTCCTAACCGTTATTATCCCGGGTCCGGACAATCCGAAGAGGAACATCGATGTGTATTTACAGCGTTTGATAGATGAGTTGAATCAGCTATGGAAAGTAGGTGCCAACACGTACGATGTTTCTAGAAAGCAGAATTTTTAGATGAGGGCAGCACTTATGTGGACCATCAACGACTTTTCGGCCTATAGAATATTATCGGGATGGAGCACTCATGGTCATCTCTCATGTCCGTATTGCATGAACTGTACTAAGGCTTTTCGTTTGAAACACAGAGGCAAACCGTGATTCTTCGATTTTTATCGACAATTTCTGCTGAAGGATCATCCGTACCGGAGGAACAAGAATGCTTTTTGTGCGGGCGTTGTGGAGAAGGCCAATCCACTGCCAAGGTGACCCGGATACACGATATGGGAAAAGGTAAAAAATTTACCAAGTGCTATAGAAGAGCCTACTAAGGGGTACAAGTGTGACGGATTTGGTCGCACCCTTAACTGGACGAAGAGTAGTATATTCTGGGATCTGTCATATTGGAGCACCAATCTGATCAGACATAACCTTGATGTCATGCATATCAAGAAGAATGTGTTTAATAACATAATTAATACTGTAGTAGAGGTAAAGGGGAAGACGAAAGATAATCCGAAGGCCAGGTTGGACTTAGAAGAAATATGTAGACATCCTGCGTTGCATTTGATAGAGGAGGGGAATGGAAAGTTAAAGCAACCTAAGTCAGTTTTCTCACTGGAGAAAGAGGATAAAGGGAGACTTTGTAGGTGGATTCAGGGTCTAAAGTTTCCAGACGGGTACGTGTCAAACTTGAGAAGATGCGTCGACCTCAAGGAGAACAAACTGGCGGGTATGAAGAGCCACGATTGTCACGTATTTATGGAGAGGTTAATTCCGATTGCATTTCGGGAATTCTTACCGTAGGTCGTTTGGGATCCATTGACAAAGCTCAACATATTCTTTAGAGATCTTTGTTCTACTAAATTGCTCGTCGATCGTCTAGAAAAGCAAGAAAAGGACATTGCGGTAACACTATGTAAGCTCGAAAAGGTGTTTCCTCCTGGATTCTTCGACTATATGGAGCATTTGCTAATTTATCTTTCCTATAAGGCACGTATTGGTGGTCCTGTCGGTTATCGTGGATGTACCCCCTTCGAGCGGCATCTGAATCACCTAAAGAGAATGGTGAAAAACAAGTCATGGGTTGAGGGATCTATTTGTGAAGCTTATGTTGTCGAGGAGATTACAAACTTTTGCTCGACGTATTTCAAATCTCATGTTGCTACTAATAGAACGAAAGCTCCGAGAAACGATGACGGATATCAGGAATCTAATGATGCAATACTCAAAGTATTCAATGCGTCCGGAAAGCCTTCAGGTAAAATAAAGAAGAGATATTTGAATGACGATGAGCTAAGGGCTGCTGAGTTGTATATATTACTCAATTGCGACGAGGATGAAGTGGAGAATCTAGAGGGGTAAGTAATTAATACGTCTACGTTTACATCATCTCAATGTAATAGTATAAACTACTATTATGCTACTAATCAAGAGTTGCTTTATTGTTTTTCAGCACATATAATGATGAGTTGAGGTCGGTTAGACCCTACATAACAGACGAAGAAGTATAACAAGAAATGAGATACCATTTTTCTTCTTGGTTGAGCGCATATGTAAGGTGCTTGGGAATTACTTTTTATTTTTGCACTTGCAAAACAAATAACTTACTATCGCTACTTTGATATTTAGGTCGATCGTCTAATAACACCCGAGACTGAATCTATTAGAACTCTAGTCAAGGGACCAATTACTGCCGTTAAAATATGGCCAAGTTTCTGTGTGAATGGATTTAGGTTCAAGTCAACAAATGCTCCTATCAGAGACAGCTTTCTGGATCTTGATTCTACGAAAAATAGTTGTTTGTGTATCAAATCTTCGAACTAAAGAGACGTCGATCCAGGCAATGATTTCTTTGTCATCTTACGAGAGATTGTGGAGTTGACATATAATTATGGCATAAAATCTGCTAATATCGTGCTATTCAAGTGTGAATGGTTCGATCTGATTCAAGATCAAGGTTGGAAAATTGACAAGCATGGCCTTGTGGATATAAACTACAAGCGTAGATATCAAGGCTACGAACCATTTGTCCTATCAAGTCAGGCTCAGCTCGTGTACTTCACAATTTATCCTAGACAGGAGACAGCAAGGTCGAATTGGTGGGCAGTATGCAAGACTAAAGCTAGAAATACCTTTGACATTGACGAAATAGCTTATCAGGAGGACGAGCTACCTCTTGTAACAAATATTGTAAATGTGGACTCAACGAAAGTTACTCATTACACGAGTAATAATATAGAAGAAGTAGAATTATCCGAAGAGGAAGACGAAGACGAAGTAGATGAAAGTGAAGACGAGGAGGAGGAAGAGGAAGCGGAGGACGAGGAAGGCGAACAAGATGAATTTTCTGAAGATGATTGAAAATAAAAAAATTTGCCTGTAGAATGTACTATATTTTGACTATATAATGTACTATTTTAACGAATATATGTATTATATTTTGCACTGTAGAATGTATTATCCATTTAGACTTGTGACACTACTAGTTATTTTTTGTATAATTCTATGAATGCTGTGAGATATGCATAACATTTTGACTGTAGAATATACTATATATATTTGTGTATTTCTTTATTCATCATATGTTGTTATCAGGTATGACAGGATGACGCGAAGGGTTCAGCAGGTCCCAAGGTAGACAGAGTGTTCCTCTGGTACTGCCTACTGTTGGTTCCAGATCCTCGTCGTCCAGTACTCCAGTATATCGATTAGTCACATCTCCGACTGTGATGACATTACGTGGCATCACTCCTGGAATGAGTAGTTCCAGGCCTAATAGTACTCCCTCGTCCAGCGTTCCTCCTGCTGACGGAACCATGGAGACAGATGAGCATTTGGAGGAGGTCGTGCCGACGTTGTCCCAGCATCAGCTAGATCCTCCATGCGCACCTCCGGAGGAGACAAGGACAAAGATTTGGGCCGGCGGTACAAAGTAAGTCAATTAAATAGTTTAACATCATATATATCGTGTATTTCTTTATTTATCATATATTGACTTTTTCGATCAAAATGATTACCTCTGTATAGATATCGTCCATCGTCGGTTCAAAGACGCCTGGGCCTCTTTCTGAGGAACAACTATAGTGGCCCTTGGATCAACTACTCTGAAGCTCCGTAGGAGAGGAAGGCGTTCTGGTTTGTGCACTTCAAGGTAAAAGTATATTATATAAATCCTCTAATTTATGCATGTTATATAACTTATCCGTGATGCTCACTTATTAAATTATTTATTGTAGCAAACGTATTTCTATCCTCCGTACCGGGCCGAGTTGATCAAGCGGATGTTTCCTGCCGTTGCCGCCAAGCTTATCCGTGATGCTCTGGATGACCAGAAGGCTCGTGATCGTGCTGGAAAACTGATCCAAGGTTGGATCGCTAAATGACCAGAAGGCTCGCGATGAGGGCTAGATTCGACGATCCGAGGTACAAGGAAAGGTCTGAGAAGGCCAAGGCGGCTAGGTGGAATGCTGTAAAGTGGTATGGTGGCTCAATTCCGATGACGAAACATTTTCATCGATTGATATATTTTTTATTTAAGATATATTATTTTAATGTAAGTACGATAAAATGGTAGTAGAAAAAATATTTAATTTTAGTACTAAATAATATATTTTTAACAGGTATAGAGGGGTGAGGATGCAAATATGGTGACCGTCTTCTTGGCCACCCATCGAAAGGACGGAAATCTCATTGATGAGAGGGCCACGCAGACCTATGTAAGTATTACTTTACTTTGTGTTAATTTTAATATAACTTAGGCAATTATCGAGTATCCAACTTTTCTAGGCAGAGTATCTTAGGCTACGTGAGCGGGCGACTGCTAGTGCACCTACAGTTGGGGAGGCTGGTACTTTCTCGCAGCCCGTTCCAGCTCCGTCGGAGGACGAGCTGTGGGTGACCGCCGCTGGTAGTCTCCAGAGGGGTACGTACTACGGTACGGGATCCTATGGCGCCCTGGTTGCGACGCAGTCATCTAGGGCCTCCCCGACAAGTACGCATTCCCCACAACCCTCGCAGTCGTCGGCCAGAGTCCAGGAGGCCGTTGACTGTCAAATTGCGTCTCTCCGTAACGATTTGCTGTAAAGGATGGAGGAGGAGCCCCGGTCCCAGCCGCAGGCGGACGATCCGACGCTCATCGCACGATTTGATATGCTCGACAGCAGCATCACAGAGCTTCAGGATTTGACAAATGATCTTAGAGCCTCGACAGAGCGCAGTGTAACGGAGCTGTAGGCATCACAGCTATCCATGGGCGAGAGGCTGACGATGATGCATGATTCAATGGTTCATAGCATTACGAGGCTGTTATCTACCATGGATTCTTACAACCAGTGACTCACAGAGTTGGAGCGGATATGTCCTCCTGGTGCGCCTACATCGACACAGACTCCACCGACGCCACTACCTTCTCTATCGACATCGATGTCAATTTTACGGGAGCAGTATGATCTGTTCTTATCCTTCATGCGCGCCGGTAGTCATCCTCCTGCAGATCCTCAATAGTATTGATATTTGCATGAATATTTGCTGGATATTTGTATTATTTAGATGAGACTCAGTTGTATAGATATTTGTTGTATTCTTTACGACGATATTTTTCCTGATTAGGTTTTAAATTTTAATGTTTTATTTTCTTTAAATTTTATTATATTATTCATATTAAATATATGTTAATTTATCGGTGTTGAGTGTTCAACCCAAGGGGTCGACGAACCCAGTAAATTCAACGGAGGGTTACTCCGGGTCTATTTGTACAGATTATTAATTAATAAACTGCAGGAATAATAGTTTGGAAACAATTCAGTATTAATTTTTTTATTTTTTTACTGTATCATTAGTGACGTTTAGCAACGTTAATACACGTCGCTAAGTTGCGACGTTAATACACGTCGCTAATGACGTCACAAAAAATGTCGCTAAAAACGTCGCTGTATGTCGCAACTTACTGACATGGCAGTATTGCCAGGTCATAGTAACGTCGCTATAAAAGTCGCTACATACGTCGCTAATTTGTGACGTAAAACGACAAATAACCACGTCGCTAATTAGCGACGTTGAGTCGCTAATCTAGCGACGTATTTATGTCGCTAGAAAATGTCGGTATGGCGACGTTTGGCGATATTTTTTCCGTCAGCGACTAGCTAAAAGGTGACTTCTGTAAAATGTCGCTAATTATGTCGCTAAATTTATTTAGCAATGTTTATTGGTCATTTAGCGACATTTCTTTACGTTGCTAATTTGACTTTTTCTGGTAGTGATTCCTGACCGGATAACCTTTTTCAGAGGATCCGGAAGATTGGTATCCGACGTACTACAGACCTCAACCTATAGATGGTGCAGACATGGACCCACTAGTTTTGGAGTGACAACCGGAAGATCTAGCCGGAATCACTAGTTATCATAGTTAGTTTTCTTTAGCATTTTGGTACCGAATTTGTTTCCGACGTATATTGAGACTTGGATATTGTTTCTATTTGTTGTTGTTATATTTAGACTGCATAGTTATGTTAGACCTCTTTGATATCTTATCGTACTATAGATTTATGATTGAGTATTGTGTTGCATTAAGTTTATTGTCCTCCTTCTTGGAGTTGAGATATTATTGGCAGATTATACATTATTGTGAGATAATTAGATAGTATAGTCGACATAGACAATGTTCTACCATCGATGTTGCGGCGTAGGCTGGACGTACCCACGTACTCGTGTCCCTTCACCGGGTGCGGGTCGTGACACATCCAGAAGTGGATATGACATATCATTTTTACTCGAGGGATTTCACGCCGAATTACTAACAGTGGACCTCACACGGAGAACTTGTGCCTTAAGCATCGAAGCCGGAGCCTTACTGTCACTGCCATATTTCTAGATGAGAATATTTTTGTCATTTAGTATATTTTATATTTAGTAATTAAATATTTATATATTGTGCTATAATTATTTATTTGGTGTTGTGCTATTTATTTATTAATTAGTGGGATAGCCTATTTATTTGGACTTATCATTAATGGACCCAATTAGAACTTGTCAAGACACATTGAGCCAAATATTGGACTAAGCCCATTAGACTCTTTCCTTTAATTAATTAAGGAGATTAGATTAGTTTTATGAAGAATTAGAAGTTTCTTAATATAGCCCTCCCTAATTAAACCTCATAACTAACTAGTAGGGATGTATTAGACATTACTTGTTGGTTGGAAAGGAGAAAAGGAGGTCGGCCATTAGAGAGGGTCTCTCTCTAACTCTCCCTCATTAATTTATTTTATTAGAGATCCCCAATTGTGTTCTTCCCAAAATTGACTCATTTCTCCACCAAATTCACTAGCATTCCCTTCCAATTACATCATCTAAGGAGCATTAGAACTTGGATTACAAGAAGCACTTGAAGAGTGAGGAATTGACAAGGAGCTTATGTCCTAATTGTGTCCTATTGAGCATTTCAGTGGAAATCCATCTCCCAATAGGCAACTTCTGATTTCTCCTATAATTAGACCATAATTCATGCATTTAACTATTACAAAATCTTTCTTGGATTAGGGCTACCCATAGAAATAAGAACTAGATTCATAGGACCTCTATTATGATTTCTAGATGGAGATTTGTGCCCATTTTGGAGAAATTCCGAGATTGATGTATCAAGTGTGTGTCATGAGACCAGTTAGATCTATTTAAACTTAGATTGATGCTATGGGACTAGATACGTATCCCCAATTGGATACGAGTATAGCGTATCATGGTATTTTATGATACGGTCTGATACGGGGTTCATTTTGGATGATTTGTGTAATTACTCTTCAATTTCACTTATAACTAGTTGTATTTGTTATGAATAGGTGTAATTGATATGTATGAATGTTAATTATGGAGAATTATGGGTTTTGATATTTCATATGGGTGCGTATCATGGATATTCTAGTGTTACACTATAAGTGTTTCAATGTAATGACCATTAGAGTGGGTTTATGTGTACTCAACATTATTTGTGAGGATATATATATATATATATATATATATATATATATATATATATATATATATATATATATACTTGTATTACATACGTTAGTTGTTGTAATGTGTTGATAATGGTATTAACTGTTAATAGGAAGGAAGAGATGAAAGTACTAATGAAAGTTACTTGTATTACATAAGTTAGTTGTATTCATATGGGTGCGTATCATGTATTACATAAGTTACTTGTATTACATAAGTTAGTTGTTGTAGTGTGTAGTAGAGGAATTATGACAGTGCTCATTTTGTGCGTTGTATATGTGTGTGTGACTGAATTGGGTTCAGTGTGTAGGGACTCGAGAACCTGTTGCTAGTAGTAGCAATGGAAGTTAGTAGCAGTTGCTACTTGCTGTTATTATTTTTGTTTTTGTTGTGTAGTGGTGTTAGCAGTGAGTGAGTGTCAGTGGGAGTGTTAGATACACTCGGGTAGGGAAAAGTCTTGTTTAGCTGTGCACACTAGTGTGAGTGAGATGGAGGGTGTTCACAGTGAGCACATGAGGGGATTAATTACTCCAGCAGCAGTAGCAAGGTGCTGTTGTTGATGTTGTTATTGGTCTGGTATGTGCAGTATAGTAAGGGGGATCGGGTTTTAAGTGTAGCCGCTGTGGCATCAACTTGGAGATTGCTTGCATTCAAGCAGTGAGGCTCGGGTATCCTTACAAGGATACAACAACAGTACCTTGGTGACTTATACTCAACTGCCACAACAACACTGCAGTACAGTGGCTTAAGTGAGGGAAATTAATTGTCAAGTATTCAGGGAATATGGGGTTTGATCTAAGTGCACAGTTAAAGGCAACAGGGCATAGAGCAGTACATTAACTGTGGTGTACTGAACTGGATGTGTCGATACAAGGGCATTGTGTGTGAGTACACTACAAGATCTAGTAGCAGTATTGAATGAAGGAAGTGCTCAGATACTGAGCAGTTGTTGCTATTAGTGTTATTGTATTATTGATTGGTGTTGGTGTGATGGAGGTTTAGAAGTGAGGGTTCAGTATTGGCATCAAATATTAGATTGTTGTTGATGTTGGGGTTATCAGTTAGGGGAGTGTTATAAGACTGGGGGTGTATATGGATGAGGTATCAGGTATCAGTCAAGTAAGTCACCAAGGTATAGAGTTAGCTATGTTATTAGTATTTAGTGAGAGTATTAGTGTAGGTATTAGGGTATATTGATACTATAGTTTGAGTATTGTATATGTTGTATCATATTAATTAGTATAAGGTAATATGTATATTACCTAGTAATTATTAACTAGTGTATGTAGATATTTAGTATTGATAGCTAGTATAGCTATCACCTCAAGCTATGGACCTAAAAATCTAGGTATGACTTAATAACAATTAGTTTACCCTTGTGATCAACCTAGAAACTAGAATTTGACCTAGAAACTTGTGTATGACTTTAGTTTGACTAGCATGACCTAGTATTGACCTAGAAAAGCATATTTAGTGCATTTTAGCTTATTTATCACTTTTTTACACCTATTGACATGTCATGCATATATATATATGTGTGTGACACTAGCTCGGACACCGAGTTATACCATTTGGTCAGGACCACATGCGAGTACATTCTCTAATAGTTTTCTTATTTGATAGTCTCTATGTTTCATGTATTTAGTATTGAGATATTTGATTCCTGACACGATGGTTACATGAATTAATATATGTGGATCTTTGTCATGAGATGTTATTATTGTGATTACTCAGTGATCGTCGTGTCATACTTCATGATTACTCAGTGATTACCGTAATATCTTAGTGATTATATAGACCGTAATCAGAGTGCATAATATTATACACTGTGCAGTATGATATACGTATTATAACGTGTCGTAATTTGGATCGGTATACTAGTCGGGGGTTGGAAAAGTATTAGTGGATATATTATTATACCTTATAGCCCATGATTTAGTGTATCCTATGATAGCTAGCAGATCATGCAACTCACATGTGATCATACTAGCTTCCCTTTTATATATAGCTCGTGTTAGGCCCAAGCCAATCACATTATCTTGCTAATATTTCAAGGCACATTACTATATTATTTCATTTATTCCAGTTTATTACATTGATGTTCCTCATCATATTGTTCTCAGTTTATTGCCATTATTTATCATGATAATCTTCCTTATGATATTTACTAGTTTAGTTATTTTTATCATTTATTTTTATTGTTATTATTGTTTCATATTTTCTGTTAATTATTGAAACTGCTATTGGGTTATACCTCCCTCCAATCCTGACTGGATATATTTTTCAGATGATTTATTAGAGGACTGGTATCCTACGCACTACGGGCCACAGGATGACGAGCCGATTGAGATAGCACCCGTAGAGCCTATTAAGGTAGTACCAGCAGTCGATGAGACTTAGCTAGTTCATTTATGATATTGTATATGTCAGTTAGATACTTATGGAATATAATATATTTGAGATTATTGTGTTGAGATTAGACTATTGGACTTGTGATGTATTATGACTATGTATTTTTTTCCTTCTATTCCATATCGTGCCATATCTTCATCTAGTTTTATATTGTGATTGAGCATTGATTACCATTATCATATTGTCCTCCATTTGGGAGTTAAGATATCTTGACAGGTATATTATATATATTGTGTGAGATATTTAGATAGTATTGTTGGCCTAGACAACGTTCTACCATCGATGCTACGGCGTAGGCTGGACGTACCCACATACTTGTGCCCTTACATCGGGTGCGGATCGTGACACTTACGTGGAGCCGTATATGGATGTCGATGACCACACTGATTACAACCATGGGTGGGTGAACATAGTTTTCGATACTGCGGGGCCAAGTTTTTATTCGGACAATCATGATGCAGTTGAGGAGGCACCAAATGCCGATGTTACAAAATTTATGGAGTTACTGGAGAATGCAAGGACTCCATTTAACATGTCACAAGAATGCTATAACCGATTGATGGAATTGATTAAAGAGATCTTGTCGGTGGGTGCCAAGTTACCTACGGACTTCTATCGATCTAAGAGAATGGTGATATCACTCTAGATGGGATACGAGAAAATTGATACATGTCCCAATGGGTGCATGTACTGCAAAGATGACAAGGATGAAGACGTATACAAATTTTGTGGTGTTGGTCTCTACAAAACAACTTGTATAGGAAGGCATGTCAGTATAAGGAAGTCGACCGATTCGATGCAATACTTGTCTATGACGTCGCGGTTACAGAGGTTGTTTATGGTGAAGGAGACTGCCAAAAACATGAGTTGGCACATGCATGAACAGATTGATAGAGTATTGGATCACCCATCCGATGGAGAAGCATGGAATCACTTCGATCGAAAGTATCCCGATTTTGCTTCGGATCCGCGTAATATAAGGTTGTGGCTCTTCTCCAATAGTTTTAACCCATTCAGACTTTCAGGCTCCCAGAATTCGTAATTGGCTGTGATCGTCACTCTATACAACCTACCACCTTGGATGTGCATGAAGACTTCATATATGTTCTTAACCATCATCATCCTGAGTCTGAATAGTCCAAAGAGGAACATCGATGTGTACTTACAGCCGTTGATAGATGAGTTGAATCAGTTGTGGGAAGTAGGTGCCAACACGTACGATATTTTTAGAAAGCAGAATTTTCAGATAAGGGCAACACTTATGTGGACCATAAATACTTTTTGGCTTATGGCATGTTATCTGGATGGAGTACTCATCGTCGTTTCTCATGTTCATATTGAATGGATGCACTAATGCTTTCTGTTTGAAACACGGAGGAAAATTATACTTCTTTGATTCTCATCGACAATTTCTAACGTCGGATCATCCGTTCCGGAGGAACAAGAATAGTTTTCTTGCCGGCATTATGGAGAAGGCAAAACCACATCCAAGGTGGCCCGGAGAGATGATATGGGAAGAGGTAAAAGAATTACCAAGTGCTATTAAAGAACCTACTAAGGGGTACAAGTGTGATGGATTTTGTCGCACTCATAACTGGATGAAGAGGAGCATATTCTTGGATATGACATATTGGAGCACCAATCTGATCAGACATAACCTTGATGTCATGTATATCGAGAAGAATATGTTTGACAACATAATTAATATTGTGATGGAAGTAAAAAGAAAGACGAAAGATAATCCCAAGGCCAGGTTAGACTTGGAAGAAATATGCAGCCGCCCTGCATTGTATTTGATAAAGAAAGGGAATAGGAAGTATAACAGCCTAAGGACATTTTTTTACTGGACAGGGCGGATAAAGGAAGACTTTGTAGGTGGATCCAAGGCCTAAATTTTTTAAACTGGTACGTGTCGAATCTGAGAAGATACATCGACCCAAAGGAGAACTAACTCGTGGGTATGAAAAGCCACGACTGTCAAGTCTAATCATGTAGAAGAGGTAAAAGTATCCGAAGAGGATGACGAAGTAGATAAAAGTGAAGATGAGGAGGAAGATAAAGAGGAGGACGAGGAAGATGAAGAAGAACTTTCAGAAGAGGATTGAAAATAAAATAAAATCTATTTAGACATATATTACATTTTGACTGTAGAATGTACCATCCTTTTAAACTTATGACATGTACTAGTTATTTATTGTGCAATTATATTTAGATTTGTGGCCATGTACTGTATTTTTTTATTTTTTTTGTTCATGTTATATATATATATATATATATATATATATATATATATATATATATATATATATATATATATATATGCAATTATATTTAGATTTGTGGCCATGTACTATATTTTTTATTTTTTTGTTCATGTTATATATATATATATATATATATATATATATATATATATATATATATATATATATTTATTTATTTATTTATTTATTTATTTCTGTGTGTGTGTGTGTGTGTATTTGTTCTATCCTCATATGTTATTTTCAGGTATGACAGGATGATGCGGATCGTTTGGAGGTAGATGCTCTAAACGACGGACTGGTGTGGTACATGATACTAGTTCTGGACCTTCATCTTCAAGTACTTCAGTATTTTGACCTCTCACATCTCCGACAACGTCGACGGTACATGGCAGTACTCCTGGGACTAGCAGTTCCAGGGAGCAGCCTACTCCGTCCAGCGTTCCTCCTACTGACGATACCATGGGGACAGAGGAGGACATGGACAAGGTCGATCCGACTCTGTTTGCGTATCAGAGTGATCCTCCATGCGCGCCTCCGGACGAGATAAAGATGGAGATTTGGGCCGACAGGCTTACAAAGTAAGTTAATTAGTTAACATTTTCGTCGTTGCATGTCTATTTATTCAGTTTTTCATGAATTTAATTATCGATATTTAGATACCGTTTCTTAACGGTAAAAAGAGCACTGGGGTTGTTTCTAAGACCGAACTATGGTGGGCCTTGGATCAACTACTCAGATGCTTCGGACGAGAGGAAGGCGTTTTGGTTTTCACACTTCAAGGTAAAAGTATATTTGATTTAATATCAATCATTTAATTTATGCATATTATTTAACTTACTACTTTATTTTTTGTAGATAATATATTTCTATCCATCACACCGAGCTGAGCGGATAGAGCATCAGTTTCCTGTCGTGGCCGCCAAACTGATCTGTGATGCGATCGATGACCAAAAGGCTCATGATCGCTCCGAAAAACTGATCCAAGGTTGGATCATGCCTAATAAGTGGACTACAATGAAGGCAAGATTCGACGATCTCAGGTACAAGCAAAAGTCGGAGAAGGCCAAGGCGGTTAGGACGAAGGCAAGAAAGTGGTGCAGAGGCTCGATTCCTATGACAGAATATTTTCGTTGTCTGGTATGTATTTATTGAATATATATTATTTAAATAAAAGTATAAACAAATGTAGTATTAATTTTTTTAAAATTTATTAAGAAATAATATATATTTTTAACAGGTACAGAGAGGTGAGGATGCTAATATGGTGACCGTCTTCCTGGCCATCCATCGGAAGGGAAAAAAGTTGATAGGTGAGAGGGCCACAGAGAGCTATGTAAGTATTACTTTACATTTCATTAATTTTAATATAAATTAAAAATTGTCCAAATAAGTAACCATGTAATTAGTAATAAGTAGCTTAGACATTAGCAATTTTGCCGAGTAGATAGTAAGAAGTACGCTTATCGAGAGATACGTATTTTTCTAGAACGAGTATCTTAGGCTCCATGAGCAGTCGACTATTGCTGCACCTACCGAGGGACATGTTGGTACTTCCTCATAGTCCCCCCAGATCCGTCGGAGGACGAGTTCTGGATGACCATCGTTGGTGGTTTTCAGAGGGATATGTACTATGGTATGGGATCCTACGACACCTTTGTTGTGATGCAGTCATGTTGACCATCAGATTGCTGACCTGCATGATGATTTGCTGCGAAGGATTACGAACCAGCCCCATTCTTAGACGCATACGGACGATGCAACGATCACCGCATGTTTTGACACGCTCGAGTGCAACCTTATAGAGCTCAGGACTCTGATCCAGACGATAGAGTGCAGTTTGGCGACTATGGCCGCGACTATGTAGCACAGATAGACGAAGCTGGAGGGGTCGTATACGGCCATGAGCGACTCAATGGCGAGGCTACATGCGACACAGGTTGTTATGTCAAAGTAGGTAGTGGCAAGCACTGCAAGGATGCAGGCGGCACAAGATTCGTTGAGTAGATCTATGGTGGAGAGCACTTCGAGGATGGTATCTACCATGGATTCATACAATGCTCGACTGTTAGCATTAGAGCATGTACGTCCTCCTGGTCCACCGACATCGACGCCGACTCCATTGATTACACTGCCTCCTTCATCGACATCGGTGATACTTTCACAGAAGCAATATGACTTCCTCTTATTCAAGATGTGCAATGGTGATCCTCCTCCTGATCAGCTGTAGTCCTTGTTTGGACATATTTTTAGTATATTTGTATGTATTGGCCCATTCTTTGGTCTTTGATGTACTTGTTTTATACTTTTTATTACATTATTAGGATGAGATGTATGTGACATTATTTTAAATTCATTTATCTATCTGTTGGACATTGTTGCATGTTTGGATAGTTTTTTGATGTGTTTGTGTATTTACCGGTGTTGAGTGTTCCACCGAAAGGGTCGACGAACCCAAAAAATTCGACGGAGGGTTGTTTCGGGTCTATAAACTGTGATATTCAACAGTGATTTAAAATTGCAGGCATATTTTTACTGGAAAGTATTTCACAATTTGCATGCTATTTTTTTTTAATTGTAGTATAGCGACGTTTAGCGATGCACAGCGACACAAGTGAACATTGCTAATAGGTATCAGAACGTCACTATCCTGTACCATAGACGTCACTAGAGCACCACTAAACATCATTAAATTGCTGACCTGGCAATATTTGCCATGTCATCCTGACTCCATACTAACATCGTTAACTACGTAGCAGAACATCGCTAAGTTAGCAACGTTTATCGACGAAAACATGTTTCGCCGATATAGCGATGATGCGACGCTGAACATCGCCAATCCTATAAATATTTGTGACGCAAATACGTCGCTATAGCGACATTTAGCGATGATTTGCTTGTCAGCGATTAGCTAAAATATGACTCTTCTTGAATGTCGCTAATACGTCGCTATTTTTTTTGTAACATTTATTTGCATTTTAGCGAAATTTTTTGTGCCGCTAATATGTCTTATTATGTTAGTGTGAGTGTTGGTGTTTTTGTCTTTGGACTAGGAAAGATAGTCCCACATTGGCTAAACTACCAAGTGGGTATCTCAATATAATACTTTTTTTGTGTTGAGGTGTTCACATGGGGTGTGGTGGGGCATATGTGGGTGTCATGTGGGAGTATTTAAAAAAATGATTAACTCCTCAATTAAAGCATTTATGTTTTTTGTCACTCTTTTGAAAAAAAATTCTTATGATCTAAGCCCCAAAGGGGTATAATGTAAACTCCCTCACCCAAAATTAGGGCTACTTGGCTTAGATAGTGAAATTAGGGATAGTTTGAACCAATTTGAATTAGAACACGGAATTATTTAATTATTCATTAAATTATATCGCGTAGCACGCATTACCGATGCGACGATAATTAGAGACATAATCTTGCCCGTCTTGTGCATCTCAAATTTTATTAATATTCTACACTGTCCCCTCTACGCCCTGACACTTGTGCCCCGCCTAAATCTAATCCCATGTACTCCTAATTAATTCTAGAACATCGTGCGCGGTTCGATTTAATTAATTAAATCTAATTTCTGCCTCTGTGCCAATTTTCCAATTGTCGGAGGGCTTCTATGCAAGAACGTATTAAGGTGCCCCCACCATTGGACAATTCGTGAAGAAACCTATTTTTTCCTTTCATGTAGATTTTTTCACAATTTTTCGGGATGTGCAACGCGCGCACATCGTACCGTATATTTTAAATCTACCCTTGCAATTAAATAATTATAATTTCTAACCATCACCATCATGCAAGCCCAACCCAAGAGGAATGTTGACCAAGTCCAAACCTAGGTCAAACACCAAACCCTAGGTCAACTCAAATTTCTACCTCTTTGCATATAAATATACTTTAAAATTTCCTTTCACCTAAAAACCAAAACCTATGCAACCAGCCGACCCTTACCTCTCCTTCCTTCCCTATGCATTCCCTTAGCCGGAAGCCACCCACCGGAGCCCGGCGAGCAACCCATGACCTCCGCCCTTCTCTCTTCCTCGCCTCCTTCCCCTCAGCTGCCCCTCGCCGGACTCCCAAACACCACCGCCACCACAGCATCCCCATCCCTATCCATCTTCTCCTCCACCAATCTGTCACCTCGCCAGCCGCCGGAGTACAACCCCGACTGAACCACCACTGTCCTCGTCCCCGATGCCCTCCGCTGCGCCTACAGCTTTCCCCTCGACCGAACTCCTCCGCAAAGCCGCTGCTCTTCCTCCGGTGATCTTCCCCGGGGAGATCGACCACCGGTAAACACCAACACCACCACCATTTCCATCTCCACTCCTTCCCATCGTCGTCTCCGACGAGCCACATCCATCTCTTCAACCATGCATCTTCGAGTCCTCCCCGGCCAGATCCCCGACACCCCAGTCGACCACCAACTCTCTCTCCTTCCTCCCTGCTCCCCTCGGCAGCCTGAGCATGGCCGGACTCCGGCAACCCTCCGGCCATAATCAACAGCACCACCATCACCATGACAACCACCACTGCACAACACTACCCGAGCCTCTCCTTCTTCCCCGAGCTTCTCCTCCCGGCTTCCTGTTCTTCATCCTCCTCGCCAAAGACTCGACCACCACCCCTGTCCTCCTTGCCGGACTCCCCATGGCCGGAATAATATCACTCCGTATTAATATTATCACCATCGTTTATTATCGTCATCAACATCATAATCATCATTATCACCCTCATATTAATATTCATTACCATCATCATCATCCCAATCATCATCTACGTCATCAACCCAGTCATCACTGTCATCCTTGTCATCTTCATTACCATCATCATCATCGCAACATCATTGCCCTCGTCATCATCATCAGTATCTCTTCATCGTCATCTCAGCATAATCGTCACCATCTTTGTCATCAATATCCTCATCACCGTAAACCTAATTAACCACCATTATTATCAGCATCCTCCTCGTCTCAATTCATCACCATCACCTCATCGTCACCCCACCAGTCATTATCATCATCAGCATTGTCGTCCTCATCATCATCGCAGCGTCGTTATCTCATCGTTGTCAACCTCTCATCGTCTTCGTCCAGCCGATTCCGTGTACGTACTCCGAGGTACGAACTTGTCCATCTTCCTCTTTTATATGTGCTTGTGTGTATGCCAGTAGGATATTAGTATTGCTTATTGGTTGTTAGTTGACACCAGGTCCTGAGTCGGTGAACCCAAATGTGTGTACGTATATGTACGCGTACACGTATATTACCATTGATATACATTTATATAGATATTTAGTACATGTATTCAAGTGATATGAATAATTGGGTATTATATAGAAATATATAAATATATGATATGTACATAAATTGTAAATAATTAAATACTATGCTGACTATACATAATTGAACTATACGATCCTAGGATACCGTGGACTATCCCGTATTACCTTGACCATGTTGATCCTAAGAACATGCTAGATGACTGTCTTGTGTACAATTATATACTGGCCTAGACACATGTTATTTTGACTAACTATGCTACAATATTTAATTTAGGACACCCGCATAATTCAACGCATGATTGACCATGTTAGATGACTAGTTTTACCCCTAGTATACCCCCTGAGTCCAGTGTAAATATTGTTGTGTGTGCACTAGTGTAATGACTAATGATTATATTTGCATTATATTATATGTGCATAGGATGTTGGATTTGTTCTGCACGATTTCTGGAGCAGGTTATTGGTACATTGCAGCTTCCTTGCCAGGCAAGTATACCTTGCCATTGTACTGTTATTTATATTTTATATGCTGCATGCATCTTTATTTTCTGTCTTTAGTTCATATATTTTAACTGTTATATAAAGATGCGCGTGACGGTGTCGTCGCGATATGTTTTTATTTATGTATTTGCATTGAACCTGTTTATGAGACTACCCCATTATCATGTAGCATCATTAGGTTCATTGGCCGTGACACAGTTGTTACACGAGTTGTGAGTCTCATGTAGATCACGGACTTGCGTGCAGGTTTGGCCTCCTGTACGTGTGGGCCGTGCGTTAGGAATAACTGCTGTTAGAAACTTTGCATGCTAGTAGACTGGGCAGTTATTAGAGGTATTATCGTATCATGGATGTGACATGCTTAGAGCATGGGGTGGGGAGAACAACAAGTAAGACATGTGGGCTCCGTTGCACTTTCCTTGTGTAACCCGTACGCTCCGTCGGAGATGCGCGGTCATGATGACCACTATATATTATATTATTATCAGGCGGGCCTCCGGTGTTCGAAAGACGCCGTGCCTTTGTAGGCCCCTGGATCTCCAAGAGAACTATGCCAATCCTATTTTAGCCAGATAGCCCACGCGTTAGGAAAGTTGTTCTTAACTGCATTCACGTAGACGGTTAGGCGACCCCTTTGGATATTTATTTCAGTACTTTATTGGCATGTGTTTAAGTATCTTGTTATGTCCCTCTGAGGACCTGGTCCGCTGCCAGGTGTACCTGTTCTTGAGTATTTGCAGGAGCGTAGATTTGGATGGTTATAGATGCTTCGTGGATGTCTTCTCTTCGAGCCGTGATCGATAGCTGGTATACTTATATTGGGCTTGATTGTGTTGTACTCATATTGTATTTACTTTTCCATTTGAGTTGGTAGTGGATTTGTTTCCATCCAACTATCACCCTTAGATACTTCTTATTGAGATCTAGTTCCATAGACATTGGTTATTTTATTCATATTTGATTTTCGTGGATGAGATCTAGATTATACCCTGTGACTCGTGACATATGTTTATACCACTTGTGGATTTGATATTCATATTACAGCGTACGTGTGGATTTGGTTTCCATATATTGGAGTTGCCATATCCATGCGGCTGGCATGTTTACGTGTCCGAGTCCTACGTATTTTTGGGACTGGGGCCTGACATATTTTTGTGGTGGCCCATGCAAGTCGAGAGTATATTGTCTCGGTTATGTTACTGTACCGAATAAGCCTGCACATAGGACTAGAGTATAGGATCTCATCCATAATTGACTATGATTCACCTTCCTCCTCTATGATCTATTCGAAGAATTGTATCCTGCTTGATTCCTGTACTTCCCTAATAAGTCCCTTGAGTACATATGGCCTTCTGCTAGAATATAGGAACCCCTGTTATTAGGATGATAATTAGAGTAGCACACCTATTAAGAATACAACGAGAATATAGACACACCAATAAGTTTAGAATATCTAGTGAACCCTAGAATTCCTTATCCTTAGAATTGGTTTACCATTACCCCTGATGTATTATGAAGACTTGAGAGTAGTATAGACACTACTAGAGTTAGTTAGAAGTTTTACCATAATGTTTGACCCTAGTATTGAGGAACCAATGGAGAACCAATATTGAACATTAGGACTGAACCTAACCCTCATAATTGGATAGTATTGGGGAACTGTAAAACTTAGATCATTGTCTTATTATTAGTAGACAGCACCCTAGGAAGCCTAAAGGAATGTAATTAACACTTTTTCCTAATCATACCTTAAACACAGAGACTAGCATACCCCTTTTCCTTAGGAAACCATGATGCTATCTAGAGTCCTCCATTTAATTTCATATACTGTTCCCCTGTGGCCTTAACATTCGCTAATCGCGTGACGACTAAGCTATGTTCTTCTTTTCTCCATCTTTCAATTCGTGCCACCTGACGCCTCTAATTATAAGACCAAGTGATTGTATTCTACGATAGGATGTATAGTTTGCTATAGTCATAGTTGTAATCTTGAATTTTGAATTGCATTCCTTGTAGTTAGAACTTGATAGTTGAGTATTCATCTAGATCATAATTTTATGGGTATCCCTTAGTTTTAAATTGCGTAGCATGTACCCTACCTCATTACAAGTTGTATTCCCTTTTTCCCTTGAGACTAGTAACCTTCCATTCTTACTATTGACACTTATTCTATAAGCACTATGATTAAGACTTAAGATGACCAATACCTATATAATACAATAGGAGACCCTAATAAATACCAAGATCTTTCCTCATATACCCTAATAAAGAGTTTCTGTCTTATTTGCATGTGCAAGATTATTTTGTAGGACCCTCTTAAGACTGTCACCGTATTAGTTTAATTATTTTAAAGTTGAATAGTATACCTCACCACCTAGTATCACGTAGCCCTTGTGATCCATTGATGAAGTGTAACTGAATGACATTAATTGTATGCTAGCAAAGACGACAGTGTTTATTCAGACGATAGAATTTAGAGGTCCATGTCCCTATTTGGTCGACTAGCGACTTAGACAAGAAGGTTGTATGATAACTGTAGAGATTGTAGAGTCTTTTATTATTGATTGCTTATGTTGTTTTGTTTTGTGAACTTGAATTAATTTGCACCTTCTTTTATCATAATCCAGCGTATTTATATTTGTTGTACTATCTTGACTTATGCTGCTATTATAGCCTAGTTTTTGCAAGCTTATTCTTTATCAAGCTTATTTACTACATATGTATTATTGGGCGCGCACACTAATACATTTCAGAACCAGTGTACTACGGTCTGATCAACCATAGTGCGCTCGACTCGCCGTTCATATAACTATTTTACGTGGATTGAGATATATAGTGATTAGTAGACGAATGTACTTGTCCTCTAGATATAGCTGAGCACATCGTATCCCTTTCATAACTGAACTGATACGAGCATGTGAATAGGAACTATCAAAATAGGATTTCAATCCACAACTGCTTTGACAATTCCCAATTGAATTCTTTAAAGCGCCTTGATCCCCATACTTGCATTCTATTACCTCTCCCTTGAACTCTTTATTATTGATCTACGTCTTTTCTTATTTCAGAAAGACGAAACATCTTGCTTGGTATAAGTTTGATATATAGATAGTACTAGATATACCACACAGGCCAGTCACTTTGCTTGGTGACCCTCTTTCATAAATAATTAAGGGAACATCATCGACGATATGTTTGGTATTCAAGACTTTGAGGATTAAATAACATGATTCAATAAGTTGGGTCATAGCTTTCTTAGATGTACAACCTTAGAGGATAGATGGGTGAATTCTAAGTTGGTTAGGAACTGCAATGTTAATTTTAAAAAAAAATAGATTGTAATCAGGTAAGGTTAGATAGGGAAACCCTACCCTAGTTTAATTTCGAGGACGAAATTATTTTAAGTTGGGTAGATTGTAAACCCCCTCACCCAAAATTAGGGCTACTTGGCTTAGATAGTGAAATTAGGGCTAGTTTGAACCAATTCGAATTAGAACACGGGATTATTTAATTATGCATTAAATTATATCGCATAGCACGCATTACCGATGCTACGATAATTGGAGACACAATTTTGCCCGTCTTGTGCATCTCAAATTTTATTAATATTCTACACTGTCCCCTCTATGCCCTGACACTTGTGTCCCGCCTAAATCTAATCCCATGTACTCCTAATTAATTTTAGAACATCGTGCGCGGTTCGATTTAATTAATTAAATCTAATTTCTGCCTCTGCGCCAATTTTCCAATTGTCGGAGGGCTTCTATGCAAGAACGTATTTAGGTGCCCCCACCATTGGACAATTCGTGAAGAAACCTATTTTCCCTTTCATGTGGATTTTTCCATAATTTTTCGGGATGTGCAACGCGCGCACATCACACCGTATATTTTAAATCTACCCTTGCAATTAAATAATTATAATTTCTAACTATCACCATCATGCAAGCCCAAGGCCCAACCCAAGAGGAATGTTGACCAAGTCCAAACCTAGGTCAAACACCAAACCCTAGGTCAACTCAAATTTCTACCTCTTTGCATATAAATATACTTTAAAATTTCCTTTCACCTAAAAACCAAAACCTATGCAACCAGCCGACCCTTACCTCTCATTCCTTCCCTGTTCATTCCATTAGCTGGAAGCCACCCATCGGAGCCCGACGAGAAACCCATGACCTCCGCCCTTCTCTCTTCCGAGCCTCCTTTCCCTCGGCTGCCCCTCGCCGGACTCCCAAACACCACCGCCACCACAGTATCCCCATCCCTATCCATCTTCTTCTCCACCAATCCGTCACCTCGCCAGCCGCCGGAGTACAACCCCGACTGAACCACCACTGTCCTCATCCCCGATGCCCTCTGCCGCGCCTACAGCTTTCCCCTCGACCGAACTCCTCCCCAAAGCCGCTGCTCTTCCTCCGGTGATCTTCCCCGGGGAGATAGACCACCGGTAAACACCATCACCACCACCATTGCCATCTCCACTCCTTTCCATCGTCGTCTCCGACGAGCCACATCCATCTCTTCAACCATGCATCGTCGAGTCCTCCCCAGCCAGATCCCCGATACCCCAGTCGACCACCAACTCTCTCTCCTTCCTCCCTGCTCCCCTCGGCAGCCTGAGCATGGCCGGACTCCGGCAACCCTCCGGCCATAATCAACAGCACCACCATCACCATGACAACCACCACTGCACAATACTACCCGAGCCTCTCCTTCTTCCCCGAGCTTCTCCTCCCGGCTTCCTGTTCTTCATCCTCCTCGCCAGAGACTCGACCACCACCCCTGTCCTCCTTGCCGGACTCCCCATGGCTGAAATAATATCACTCCCCATTAATATTATCACCATCGTCTATTATCGTCATCAACATCCTAATCATCATTATCACCCTCACATTAATATTCATTACCATCATCATCATCCCAATCATCATCTACGTCATCAACCCAGTCATCACTGTCATACTCGTCATCTTCATTACCATCATCATCATCGCAACATCATTGCCCTCGTCATCATCATCAGTATCTCTTCATCGTCATCTCAGCATAATCGTCACCATCACCATCTTCGTCATCAATATCCTCATCACCGTAAACCTAATTAACCACCATCATTATCAGCATCCTCCTCGTCTCAATTCATCACCATCACCTCATCGTCACCCCACCAATCATTATCATCATCAGCATTGTCGTCCTCATCATCATCGCAGCGTCGTTATCTCATCGTCGTCAACCTCTCTTCGTCGTCGTCCAGCCGATTCCGTGTACGTACTCTGAGGTACGAACTTGTCCATCTTCCTCTTTTATATATGCTTGTGTGTATGCCAGTAGGATATTAGTATTGCTTATTGGTTGTTAGTTGACACCAGGTCCTGAGTCGGTGAACCCAAATATGTGTACGTATATGTACGCGTACACGTATATTACCATTGATATACATTTATATAGATATTTAGTACATGTATTCAAGTGGTATGAATAATTGGGTGTTATATAGAAATATATAAATATATGATATGTACATAAATTGTAAATAATTAAATACTATGCTGACTATACATAATTGAACTATATGATCCTAGGACACCGTGGACTATCCCGTATTACCTTGACCATGTTGATCCTAAGAACATGCTAGATGACTTTCTTGTGTACAATTATATACTGGCCTAGACACATGTTATTTTGACTAACTATGCTACAATATTTAATTTAGGACACCCGCACAATTCAACGCATGATTGACCATGTTAGATGACTAGTTTTACCCCTAGTATACCCCCGGAGTCCAGTGTAAATATTGTTGTGTGTGCACTAGTGTAATGACTAATGATTATATTTGCATTATATTATATGTGCATAGGATGTTGGATTTGTTCTGCGCGATTTCTGGAGCAGGTTATTGGTACATTGCAGCTTCCTTGCCAGGCAAGTATACCTTGCCATTGTACTGTTATTTATATTCCATATGCTGTATGCATCTTTATTTTCTGTCTTTAGTTCATATATTTTAACTGTTATATAAAGATGCGCGTGACGGTGTCGTCGCGATATGTTTTTATTTATGTATTTGCATTAACCTTGTTTATGAGACTACCCCAATATCATGTAGCATCATTAGGTTCATTGGCCGTGACACAGTTGTTACACGAGTTGTGAGTCTCATGTATATCACGGACTTGCGTGCAGGTTTGGCCTCCTGTACGTGTGGGCCGTGCGTTAGGAATAACTGCTGTTAGAAACTTTGCATGCTAGTAGACTGGGCAGTTATTAGAGGTATTATCGTGTCATGGATGTGACATGCTTAGAGCATGGGGTGGGGAGAACAATAAGTAAGACGTGTGGGCTCCGTTGCACTTTCCTTGTGTAACCCGTACGCTCCGTCGGAGATGCGCGGTCATGATGACCACTATATATTATATTATTATCAGGCGGGCCTCCGGTGTTCGAAAGACGCAGTGCCTTTGTAGGCCCCTGGATCTCCAAGAGAACTATGCCAATCCTATTTTAGCCAGATAGCCCACGCGTTGGGAAAGTTGTTCTTAACTGCATTCACGTAGACGGTTAGGCGACCCCTTTGGATATTTATTTCAGTACTTTATTGGCATGTGCTTAAGTATCTTGTTATGTCCCTCTGAGGACCTGGTCCGCTGCCAGGTGTACCTGTTCTTGAGTATTTGCAGGAGCGCAGATTTGGATGGTTATAGATGCTTCGTGGATGTCTTCTCTTCGAGCCGTGATCGATAGCTGGTATACTTATATTGGGCTTGATTGTGTTGTACTCATATTGTATTTACTTTTCCATTTGAGTTGGTAGTAGATTTGTTTCCATCCAACTATCACCCTTAGATACTTCTTATTGAGATCTAGTTCCATAGACATTGGTTATTTTATTCATATTTGATTTTCGTGGATGAGATCTAGATTATACCCTGTGACTCGTGACATATGTTTATACCACTTGTGGATTTGATATTCATATTACAGCGTATGTGTGGATTTGGTTTCCATATATTGGAGTTGCCATATCCATGCGGCTGGCATGCTTACGTGTCCTAGTCCTACATATTTTTGGGACTAGGGCGTGACATATAACGACTTAGAATCGGACTCGAGAAAAAATATGTGCTTTGTTGGCGCACTTTGCACTTAGCACTTAGCTCATAAGCATCGTCGCAAGGCGCTTGTGCATATTTTGTTACGCGTATTTATGAGCAACATATTGTGCGCGTGGCATTGTACGCACTATAATGTGCACGGCCTTGTCCGTCCTACTCATTAAATACTCTTTTTGTGCCCCTTTGTGAACTTACTTCGAAATTGAGAGACGAAGAGAGTTGTTGTTGCTGCTGCAATTGGAGTCCATAGGAGTTCGTGCGATTTCAGAAAGGAGTTAACAACGAGTGTTCCAGAAGTTCTTTAAGAACTTGATGGTTCCTGGAAACAGATTATGGTGGAACAAATCTTGCTTTGAGCAACAGTGATTCATCACCCCAGTAAGCAGAGATCATTTTTCTTCTTCTACTTCTCTTCTATAAGTTATAACTCGTTTTGTCTGAATTTTAAGTGCATTTGCAAGGAAGAATAAGAAGTTAATTTTTTATTATTGTGATCTTGTAAGCAAGTTGTAATCAGAGTTTTATTATAGCTCTTCGTTGAAAATCGAGAATAGTCAGAATGAAAACTTTGTGGATGAACCACTGATCTCGACTACAACTTCAAGATTCAATAGAGGAGATAACTTATGTTCCTAGTCCCATTCATCCATCTTTGATTAAGCCTCGAGACTAACAATCTCAAAGCAAGATTCGAGTAAGATGGATAACAACTATGCAAAGTCTTCTCGATACAAGTTTTAAAAAACTTGAGAAGTTTGATGGGGAGCATTAGAACATCTGAAAGAGAAAGGTCGGCCTTAATCTTCAACTTGTAAACATGGATTACCTATTGACAGATCATGAGCATGTTATTCAGGAGGGTAATAATGCTTAGGAGATTGCTCATGCAACTACTGCACGAAACAAGAGGAGGGGAGAGAACAACCTCTGCAAGTTGCTGATTATGAACTCCATGGAAGATACTCTGGCGGAGTCAAACAACAAGACGAACCATGCAAAGGTCGTCTGGGAGTCACTGAAAAAATTACAAGTCTGATGAGCACAGGAACATGATCCATGTGACTGAAAAAGTCTAAAAGATGAGATTTGAGGACAACAAGATGATGTTGCCTCAAGTCAAGGAATTTCTCAAGTTACATTAAAAACTTGAGGATAATGGCATGCCCCTGGTCGACGCTTTCGTCGTGGGGGGGATTGTCACCAAGATCCTTCCTGGATGGAGCAACTTTATCTCTGACATGTACATGAAGAAGATGGAGGTCAATCTTGATCTCTACTGCATTGGATCCACGTTGAAGATGAGTTGAGGGCTAAAAATAAGGTAGACACGTTGTCCAAACAGTTAGCCAAGGCCAACTTGTTGCATGTTGGAGACTCCAAGCGAAAACAGAAGGCCTCTCACAACAAAAAGAAGAACTTCAACCATCTGAAGGTGAAGTCAGCTTCGTTCAAGCCAAAGCCCAAGTCATATGTGATTTGCTTCAACTGTGACAAGAAGGGCCACTACCGGAAAGACTACAGATCCAAGCCCAAAAAGATAAAGCAAGGTGAGCCTAACAAGGTTGCTATGATTGTGCAGGTTGTCACGACTGGTGTTGATACTGATTGGTGGGTGGACACTGGTGTATCCTTCCATGTTTGCTCAAAGAAGGAGTTGTTCACCACATATAAGCCTACCTCTGATAAGGTTATGGTGGCGAACCAAGCACAAGCGAATGTACTTGGGACCGGAATAGTGGTACTGAATCTGACTTCGGGGAAGTCATTGACACTTCAAGATGTGAAGCATGTACCGATGATTGCTAAGAACCTGGTCTCAGGGAGTCTGCTCTACAATGCAGGATTGAGGATGGACATCAATGTTGGGCAGATGGTGATGTCTTACAAAAGAATATACTTTGAAAAAGTATTTTGTACCAAAGGGATGTTCAAACTTTAACTTGTAACTCCTAAGAATAATGTCAATGTAGTCTATTCTTCTGGATATTCTTTTAAATTGTGGCATAATAGGCTAGAACATGTTCATTGTAAAATAATTAACAAGAAGTCTAGTCTAGAGCTTATCTCCAAATGTGGGAGTAAGAATGTGGAGAAGTGTGAGGTCTGTGCGCCGACAAAGATCATAAGAAAATTGTTCAAACGGGTTAGCCGAAGCACAAATCTTCTAGATTTTGTGCACTCAGATATCTGTGACTTTAAACAGTTCTCCACAAAGGTCGGAATGAAGTATTTTATTACATTCATCAACGACTACTCGAAGTACGTGTTCGTCTATCTTCTTGTCAAAGGACGAAACATTCGAGAAGTTCAAGGAGTTCAGGGCTGAGGCTGAACGTCAAACTGGATAACAACTCAAGAGAATTAGAAGTGATTGAGTCAGAGAGTATATGTCTATTTAATTTTTATCATTCTGCAAAGAACATTGAATTTTCAATGAGACAACTACTCTGTATTCTTCTCAATCAAATGGAGTTGCAGAAAGAAAGAATAGAATATTAACAAAGATGATGAAATCAATATTGTTGACTGCGGGTCTTCTAAACTGCTTTTGGGGAGAAGCTGCGCTCACGACCACTTTCATTTTGAACAGAGTGTTATACACAACTTTCAATGTCACTCCTCATAAACTCTGGTTCAAGGTCAGACCCAACTTTAATATCATTCGAGTATGGGGGTGTTTGGAGTATGTGAAGCTTCCAGACTTGAAGATTCAGATGCTGGAAACGAGGATTACAAAGATTATATTCTTGATATATAATAAAAAGAGTGATGCTCGAAGATTTCTTTATATCGAATCTAACCATATCATTGAATCTCGCGACATAGAATTCTTTGACGACAAATTTGAAGGCGCAAGTATATTATTTTCACGAATATTCCGAAGAATAGTGTAGGTGCACAAGAGGATGATGCTTCCTATAATGATGTAGTCCAAGAAAAAGTTATCATTGCAGAGATAACTTTCCAACCAGAACTCGCATAGTCGGTGTCTAAGTGAGTGAGTAGACAAAAGGACTTCGGAGATAATTTTGTCACCTATCATGTGGAAGCAGATTCGCTTACCTATGATGAGGCGATGAAGACCAGATATACTACCTTCTGGAAGGAGGCTATTAATGATGAGTATGACGCAATAACCCCCAGTAACACTTGGGTGTTTCTCGATCTACTTGAAGGAGCTAGAACAATCAGATGCAAGTGGATCTTCACGAAGAAGATGAAGGCCGATGGAACTTTTGACAAGTTCAAGGCAATGCTGGTTACCAAGGGATTTTCTTAGAAGCAGGAGATCGACTATTTTGACACATATGTTCCAGTAGCGTGGATAAGAACCATCAGGATGTTTATTGCTCTAAGTGTAATTCACAAGATAGTTATTCATCAGATGAATGTTAAAACAACATTCTTAAATGGAGAGTTGTCCGAAGAGATTTACAGGCAACATTCAGAAGGAGTTTTTTGGCAAAGGACTTGAAGACAAAGTCTGCAAGTTGGTAAAATCATTATACTTTCTGAAGCAAGCTCCCAACATGTGGCATGAGAAGTTTAATAAATTTATAAGATCAAATTGATATAGGGTCAGCGAGACGGACAAGTATCTTTACACAAAGTTTCTTGAAGGAAGAGGAGTTATCGTTTGTCTGTACATAGACGACATGTTGATCTGGGTACAGATCTAGCACTCGTCACTAAGACAAAAAAGTTTCTCTCATCCAAGTTCAGTATGAAGGACTTAGGAGAAGCGAACATTTTCCTGGGGATAAAGATTATCCAGACGGACACTGGAGTGACGCTGTTATAATCTTATTACATTAAGAAGATAATCACACGCTATGGATATCAGGATCTTCTAGGGATCGATACTCTGTACAGGTATGACAAGAAGCTGAATCTAAATCCATGGAAAAGTGTCAGGCAGCTGGAGTACTCAAGCGTCATCGGGAGTTTGATATATGCAACAACTGCCACAAAGCCTGATATAGCTTTTGTCGTGGGGATGCTGAGTCGGTTCATGAGAAATCCAGGTATTGAGTACTGGAAAGCTGTAAAGAGAGTGATGAGATATCTCAAGAGAACTTAGAACTATGCACTACACTACAGCGGTAATCTAACACTAGTAGAAGGCTTTAGTGATGCAAGCCGGTCCTCAGAAGTAGAGAACGAAAGGTCCATAGGAGGATACGTCTTCTCCAAGGGTGGAGATGCTATAACGTGGAAGTCAAAGAAGCAGACTATGCTCTCTCATTCCTCTATGGAATCTAAGTTCTATGTATTGGCGGCTGCAGTGGATGAAGTAGAATGGCTTCGGGAGCTCATGTATGATCTTTTATTGGATGGTACACAAATTCTGCTAGTACCGTTTTATTGCGACAACCAGGAAACTACAATGGTGTCATCAAATAATCTTTCAAAGGTAAGAAGAAGATTATGCGGCTGAGGCACAGGGAAGTAATAATCTTATTAATACTGGAGTCATTGTCGTAATTGATGTTCGGAGTCAGAAGAATATGGCGGATCCGTTCATCAAAGGTCTCAAGCACCAGCTGATCGAGGACATAGCAATCAAAATAGGTTTTAATATATTCTGATATTGTGTCTTTGTAATTCTACCATAAAGTTTTATGTTATTAGTTCAAAGAGAAATCAACTAGGCATCTATCTTTTGGTTCAAAGAAGGATTATTGACTGGGAGAATATCAGAAACTGTGGATAGTCCTTGAGACATTGAGGGGTTACGGACCCAGAACCACTGTTATCTACTATTTGTTCTTGGTAAAGAACAAGTCCTGTGGGGAGATGGCTTAGACGTCTAAAAGAATTCTCGAGAATTTTGAATCTCCGACGTACTTTACAGGAAGTACGAGTAGCGCAGCACTACTAAGGAGCGTAGTAATCCATGCTACATTGGGTGATTCCACATGACTTACCTCGAGAGGGTAAAGCCTCGATCGACTTCGGGCCATGTCACAGCGGCGTAACACTGCACATAGGCATGTAGCCTAATGTTGTAGAATGAAGAGTGGTAGTCAGCACTACAAAGAGGCCGGTGACCTTATGTTACAATGGCGTGACACCACCAAGAGGTAGAAGAAGTAAAGTCTCGGCTATGCGAGCTATGTCAAAGTGACGTAACACCGCAAGAAAGCACAAGGCTTCATGTTGGGTAGTATGACACTACAAAGAGGATTGTGTCCTCCTGCTACAGTGGTATGACACGACGATGAGGTGTAGCCTCGACTTTGGGCCATATCATAGCGGCGTAGCACCGAAAGAAAGTGCAAGGCTTCATGCCAGGACTCTTTAAAAGAACTCACCTAGAGTGTATAGAAAAAAATATATAGGTCATCTCTTGAGGGTAAGCATGTAGACACGAAATATAAATACACCAAAACCAGGTGGACACAAGGCCTTTAATGTGCATCCGGAAGCACAGCTGATGTCATTGTGTGAGTGGAAAGAATTATAACTATGGTGCAGAATTCAAGGCTTAGTCCATTCTTGTATAATACTGTTATTTGACCCATGCGAGAAGAATAAATTCGTAAGCGACATCTATCCTAATGCATGATGGACAGTCACTGTAGGGAACGCTCAACCCATATATTGAGATATGTGAGGGATTGTTGGTATTTTTGCCTTTGGACTAGGAAAGGTAGTCCCACATTGGCTACACCACCAAGTGGGTATCTTAATATAATGCTTTGCTTGTGTTGAGATATGCACATAGGGTGTGGTGGGGCATATGTGGGTGTCATATGGGAGTATTTTCTTAGGAGAAAAAATGATTAACTCCTCAAAGAAAGAATTTATGCTTTTTGTCACTCTTTTGGGAAAATTTCCTCAGGAGCTAAGCCCAAAGGGGCTTAGCGACTCGGACTCAGACTCGTGCTTGGATCGCACTCGGACTCGGGGTCAAGGACGCAAAGTGGTGCTTTGTTGGTGCACTTTGCAAGGTGCGCGCGGTAGAGTACTCGTGGCTTTGTGCGTGCGGCGTTATGCGTGCTGATTTGTGCACACGCTTGCACTGTTGCGGATTAAATCAGTTATAAAAATATATGATCGTTAATTCAGATCCGATTTTTATGGAATTTGAATTTATTTTGTTCCTCTCTTTTTTTGTAACTGATTGGCGGTCAGGATTAGGATTATATTTTTTGCCCTGCTCTATAAATACTCTCTTCGTGCCCCTTTGAAAACTTACTTCAAAATTGATAGACGGAGATATTTATTGTTGCTGCTGTCTCCATTGGAGTCCATAGGAGTTCGTGCGAGTTCAGAAAGGAGGTAACTCATTCTGCGAGCGTTCTAGAAGTTCCTGCGAGTTTAGCGAGCGTTCCAGAAGTTCTTCAAGAACTTGCTTGTTCCTGGAAGTAGATCATGATGGGACGAATCTTGCTTTGAGCAATGGTTATCTTCATCATCCTAGCAAGCATAGATCCTTATTCTTCTTCTACTTCTCTTCTACAAGTTGTAACTCGTTCTGTCTCAATTGCAACTGTGTTTGCAAGGAAGAACGAGAAGTTAATTTTCTGATTATTGTGATCTTGTAAGCAAGTTGTAATATGAGTTTTATTATAGTTCTTCGTTGGAAATCGAGAATAGTCAGAGTAAAAACTTTGTGGGTGAACCTCTGACTACAACTTCAGGATTCAATAAAGACGATAACTTTTGTTCCTAGTCCCGTTTATCTACCTTTGATTAAACCTCGGGACTAACAATGAATGTTGTGATTCAAAAAATTTGTTTCAATTTTGTCCAGCTTCATAACTACTCAGCGGTGGCATGGAGACGGCTAGTGACGCCTATGCGACGTATAAAGTCATCACTAATTGAGAATTCTTTGGTGAGCAACTGATGTGCGACGCACGCATGACTTATATATAGGCGATATATCTATAAGTCGTCCAAGTGAGTATCAAAAACTAATTTTAGTATCGAAAACTAATAGTTGGTGCGTCACCAACTAGACGCTAGTTGTGACGCTTATCCATCGCTAACCAATCGTTTTATCCAGTTGAGAGTTGTCTGCTAGTGCGTCGCTAAGCCAATGCCAAACTAGTCCGTCGCTAGTTTGACAACAAGTCGTCGCTAGGTCGTGCATCACCATGTAGTCGAAGAGTCATCGAAGGTTCAACTACTCGGCGACAGTAGCATGAAAGCGATGAACCGACTACCTACGCCTATAATTTGTCCTATATTTGTCGCCAATACGCCACTAATGCTTTTTAGTGACATCTCAGCGACGAATTCGCCTGTCGCTATATTTTTGTATTTTTGTAGTATAGTAAACCATCAATACACTATTTTGCGCCACAGAAAGGTGGTTGGATTCTGGAACACAAAATTTGTAGCCATAGTATATTGGCGGCATACCGTCAGTACACTGTCTGGACTGATTTTAGTGCAGAAACTAGTGGTCTGAGTCTGGTGTAAGATTTCAGCCAGGACTCACGGTTAGATGAAGAAAGAAAGAAAATTAATATAGCCATGGTTATCATACGACTAATCTTGAAAGATTAGTTTCATTATGTTCAAGGCTAAATTATTCAAAGAAAAATACACAAGAATAAGAACAAATATACACAAATATACAATAGGTAGTATGTAACGTCACTGTTGATATCTCACAAATGCGTACTAAAGATAATATCAAGTCTAATACTTAATACGGTCTCCCCCCATCCCCCAAAATAAGATTGTATAGGTATTGATTGCTGTATAGTTAACCAACCAAAGAGAGAATGTCTTGAGTTGCTTCATACAAACTAAAACTTCAAAACTTAATCTAATAGTATTTTACAAGACTCATCCATGGATGACATGCCCTGCTTGTCCCCTCGACTTCCTTCTCCTCCTCCTCCTCCTCCTCCTCCTTCCTCCACTCCGTCCTTCTTGAAGAGGCTGCTCGGGGTCAGTGATGTGGCGCCAGTCAGCGAATCCTTGCCGGTGAGGCTCTGAACAACAGACCTGAAGTGGCTGGCGTCCGTCTTGACGAACTGCGTCTCAATTATCTTCACCTTCATGAGCTCTGCCGCTTCTCTAGCCATAGCTATTTGAAGAAGAATAAGAAGAAGAAGAGCTAAGTAGTAGTATATGATGATGGTGTTTATCGATAACCTTGTAAATATGGATATATGAGAGGAGAAGGTGGGCAGTCAGAAAGTTTTGGTCCATGTAGTGAATGGACGACCGAAGGAGCAAGGAAGAAGGACATCAAATGAATGAAAGAAAATTCAATTCAAAGGAAACGTCAAGTAGGTAATGATAATAATAATCTGCACGTGTTGCTTTCTAGTTGATTATTCTCTATCAAGGACTTGTGGCACCATCAGAACCGTCCATACTTTTGATTGATAATTAGTCAATGAAGATAATTTCTTAATGATAAGCTACTCAATCGAAAAATAAACAAACCTCACAATAAGTCCTTAAAAATATTGTACGTCAACATTGATGCTCCTCAATGTGTACTAACTTGACCAAGATTAACTCTTCCAATAGGAGAGTGTTCCTTAAGAGGTCTATAAAGATGCATTCTGATCCTTCATCATTGAGTGAAGAAACGGAAGACCAACAACATATTGATTACGTAGAGTAAGAGTACTAGTGATTAGTTGTGATGTACTGTTGCTTCTCCAAAGTGTATTGACCTATAGATGGTTGATACATGGAAACATAAACACCAATATTGTTGAATTTGAATCTCTAAACAAGCCGAGTCAACCATAGCTATTCTATCATTGAACTTGGCTTTCTGGTTTTCAGCACACACACTTCTGTATAATTAGATCTATGAACATCCCTGAAATCAAAAATCCAAACAAATGAGTCCTAGGGTTAACAACTCTACTTCCTCCCCCCCACCCCCCCCCCCCCCCCCCCTTCTCAAATCATGCATGAGATATGCAACTTCCAACAAGAAACTCCACCCTTCTCCTTAAACTTTCCAGAAATGTTGTTCACAGTTTAATAGGATGTATAGCTAGTGCAATCTATAGCGGCCAAAACACCAGATCCTGAAAAGCTAGACATACATTTGGATGTTCCTAAGAGTTATATAGGTTAAAATAGCACATACAGCAATGTTTGCAATAGGTAAAGAAAGACCAGAACAAATCTAGAACATCCAATCAGCAACAAGATGAACCCCCTTTCCGAACTGTCAACTGTTGGGGTTTTCAGATTGAGTTCTAGAAAATAGTACAACATCCATGTGGCAATTCTAAGTGTGTATCTGAATATAAGATTCATCTTTTATTCACTTGTGCACATGACTAGCGGTAGCCCATGTGGTTGAGATAGTGGAGTATAATTTTCCTAGAGGCAAGGGTTAAGACCCCCAAGAAATATTTATATTTTTTGTCATCCATTTCTTTGGAATTTATCTTAGGAGCTAGACCGTGAAGGGGCTAGCGACTCGGACTCGGACTCGGACTCGGGCTCGGGCTCGGCTTCGGGTGCAAAGTGACGCTTTGATGGTGCACTTTGCACATATGCATCGAGCGTGGTGCGCATGGAGCAGAAATGCTATGATGGCTCGGGAGCGCACGGAGCACAAATGTTGTTGTATTGCGCGAAAATGGTTGTTCATTGCTCTTGGAACGTTAACACTCACTTAATGGAGAGCTACTCTCCGGATATGTTACCCATAATGGACAACGATCCAAGTTACAAAGATAGTAAACCATGCAAATCTACTCGACACAAGTTTTCATAAACTTGATAAGTTCGATGGAGAACACTACAACAACTGAAAAAAGAATATTAGTCTCAATCTTCAACATGTAAGTAAACTTTAAGTATGTGTTGACAGAACTTGAGCCTACTATTCCAGAGACAGATGACGTATTTGTTTTTGCTAGCACAATAGACAAGCAGTACAAATAGAAGAAAGACAATAATTTGTGTAAGTTGTTGATTCTGAATGTCGTAGAAGATTTAACGCGACAAAATCTTACAACAAGAAGGCTAATTCAAGAGACGTTTGGGAGTCTCTTGAAAAATAGTACAAGACTGATGAGAAGATGTCCAAAATATATTTCGTCAACAAGTTCTTCAAAATATAATTTGAAGATGAGAAGTCAATAGTCGCAAGTCAAAGAGTTACTAAAATTGCAACAAAAGCTTGAGAAGGAAGACATGCCTCTTGTAAACAAGTTTATCGTGGGAGCCATCATCTCCAAACTCCCTCATGGCCAGAATTGGTTCACGATCGATATGTACCATAAAAAGATGGAGACAAAACTAGAAGATCTTCTACACTCATATTTAAGATAAAGTTAGAAATCATGTCAAAGTGGACACTTTGTCCAAACAGCTTGCAAAGGACAACATGGTGCAAACTAAAGATTTTAAGGGGAGGTAGATGTCACACCCTGATTCCTCTGAATTAATAAGTCGTCATCGGACATGATGTCGTACAAGACTAATTTGTGCTTGTACAAGGCGTAATCGTATGCATTTGAAATATTGTAGATCAGTAGAGATTTGTAACATAGGTAAGCAAAAAAATTGAATAACAACATGGCACGGAAGAAAATAACTCTTTAATTTGATAATTCATATTTGATACATAGGTTCTCAAATAGCAGAGTAAAGGGTGCCATATTGGTGTACAACTTGAATAAAAAAATGAGATACATCATTCCATATATCATATCTCTTTACTAGAAATAAAAGATACAACTACCTTCGGTGGGAGTCTCCGAAATACAACTTCGACAACTTCAAAATATAAACAAATCTTCTACGAGATAAGATGGATCCTGTAATTCCTCGGTATGCCTACTTAGTTCTTAATACATGTGGAGACGTGGTTCACTACATTGCCATGTACTTGTGAGTGACGAATTAACCCAACTTATCAAAATTAATACAATAATCATGTGAAAGCATACATTATTACTAGTGATCTTTATATATTTTTCTTAGTTCAATTTACATATCATAAGACATACATTGTAACAAAATAATATATATCACCCAATTGTGATTCTTACCCACAACTGATTCTCCTCCCCTACAATCATGTTATTTCCTGTGAATAAGTAGCTTAAATATATATCAATGTCACTGGCACCACAAGCCATCATGGATCATAGCTTGGTTAGACAGTGATCCTTTCAACGTGGGTAGCGAGCCCTACTAAATGTTCCCGAATCACCCATGTTATTACATCAACACAGTTATCCTTGTTCCTTCTAGGCTGAATTGATTCCATGGCAGCGACAATCGTTCGAGGGACCAAAATCTTGTGCACAAATTGTCCATGACAATACATACCTTAGAAGCCTAGTTATTCAAATATAACATGTAAGATAACAGAACACTTGATATACTCATTGTGAATTCTACCTTCTTCGAGCTATCGCTCAAAATTTCCATAGTAAAGGTTGCAACATGCATCCATGAATGCATTTCTATTTAGCACTGTACTACAACACATATCTTTATATGACAAGCATAGAACAATACGATTACTCTTTTTTATATGATTCATTTTATTAACGATATCGTTGATCGATGGATACATATCTTTCTAGTCATTTGTTAAGGATGAAGATAAGGAAAGAATAATCAAAGCCACTCATTGCTGGAAAATTTCTCATTCTTCACCTATGCAGACACTTGCATTTGAACTAACAGAGGATCAATACTCTTCTTCTCTTAATGAATATATGAATTGATGAAGGCAAGCAATAAAAATAATTAAAAATATCCATAAAAAAAATTCATAAAAGTAACAACGAAAGCAACAAGAAAAATGATAGCAAAAAAATAATAAAAAAGTTTGAGGAAGTGACTCTTATATAGAGTTCTTCGTCGAGACACGATCCACTGCATTTGAGACCTGATTCTGAAAGAACAATCCAAAATAGAGGAAGGATCTTAATTCAATCTATCTCGATTAATCTATACTGATAGATTTTTTATACAATGCTCCTGAATGGGGAGCGGAACACTACACAATAATCCACTAAGAAAAAGTTTTGTCCTCAAAATTTTAGAATATTGAAGGTCTATATGCCAACTCTAGAGGGGGAAAAATAGAGTGCAGTGGAACAATTATCCAATAAAAAAATTACGGCTAAGTACCAACTAAACTATAACAGCAATATAGGAAGTATATATAGAAAGTAAAAGTTCAGAGATCACAAACGCAAACATTGACGCGCCCCCGTACCAAAATACGTAGGACTAGGAATACGTAACAAGCCAGCTACACATTCGACCAGACTCTGGTCTGACTCGAATACGTATAAGCTGTATTATAATGGTCACTATCTAGATAATCCAGTAAATACAAATATTAATGCCTCAATCCATAATGAACAGAATACAAAAAGAATGAGCTACATGTGCTAAAGTCGGCCGCCCAGTAACACACAAGCTCGAATAGACTCGAGAAAGAAATATGAGTCTATAAAAACTAGGCTACATCAGCAGATGAATCAATAATATAAATGAATAGCATAACTCTGGTAGAAATGATATAAGTACCTGGTATCAATGTCCACATGGCAAAGTGTAATCACCTGAAATTTTTAGAATTTAAAAAATTAACTTTCGAAATTTATTTAGAATTTTTCTGTAATTTTTAACAAAATTTAACTAAGGTAATCTGATTTTAAATGATTTTTAAAAGATGTTAATTAGTATTAAAATATTATAAAAATTATATTTTCTAGTGTAAAATGAAAATCTAGACATAGGGTAATTTTTAGTGAATTTATTGGACCCCGAAAGTATTTTTAAAGCCCTAAAAACTATTGTTTAATTAAACCTAATTAAATCTGAACTCGGTTCAATTAAACCTAATTAAACCAAACCAATTAACCCGAGCCGGCCGGTCTGACCAAACCAAACCAACCAATCTTAGCGGGTCGGATCCGGGTTAGACCCGACCCGCTTAAGACCTGACCCGTTTGGAGCCCTAACCCCCAATCCCTTCTCCTTCCCGACTCTTCACCTACCGGCGGCCGTTTCCGCCGCCGTGGCCGCCGGCGACCATTCCCATTCAACTCCCCTCAACCCCCGGCGCCTCCCCTTCCTCTTCCGGCAACTTCGATCGCTCCACCTCCCTGTTCTCCCTCTATATAACCTTCTTCTCTGGCCCAATTTTTCCCTCTTCCCCTCTCCTCCATTTTCTTCGGCCATCCACCTCCGCCCAGCCGTCCTTCTCCGTCCACAGCTGACCACTGGCGCCACCCTCTCCGGCGACCAGGACACCCGAGCGGCCGCCCTAACTCCACGGCCGCCCATCTCCCCAGAACCCGACGCCTCCAGTACCCGCAGTCCGCCCCAGCCGAGCCCGACGCCTCCTGCCCTCACCCCAACTCCGGCCATTCCCCTCCGTCCCAGCCGACTACCGGTGCTGCCCTCCAGCACTGACACCCGGCCGCCCTCGACCTCGCCACTCCTCCAGAGCCTCCGAACTCCTCCGCCGAGCAGCCCCGATCTCCTCCCCCGTCCAGAATACCCCAGCAGCCGTCGCACCGCCGCTGCCGGCCGCCTGAACTCGCCGCTGCCGCCCCGAGACCCGGCCGACTCCAACCCGCACCTCTGCTAGCTGCCCCGAGTCCGGCGAGTTTATGGACGCAGAACCCGGACACGTCCAGGACACGAAATCGGTGTCAATTCGACACGGACACGAGAAATTTTGGTTTTCGGAGCCCTGTTCAGGTACCCATTTCTCTCTCCTCGTTGACCTGTTTCCATTTCCGTTAGTTGTGACGCGTAGGCTGTGTGACCCCCTCGGTGCCCGTGCAACCCGCTCGGTGCATCGCGTCCTGTGGCGATCGCGAACCGCGATCCAAAAACAGGAAAAATCAACGCGTATCCGCCCTGGAACTAAGTACGCCCCGCCAAACGGGACAACTTGGTCGCGTGCGGTTTTTACCGATACGTGCGTGCCGTTGATACGGACGTACGAAATTTTGCAGAAGTTGATTTGGATGTGCGTGCACATCGGAATCAACGCGTATCCGCCGACAACGTTCCGTATCCGTCCATTCTAGAACACGTCGTAACTTTGTGTACACACGTCGGATCGAAACAAAACTTATGTCATTGAACTCGTAGCAATACGCTGGTCCTGTGACCCAAGTTTGGTTCGATTCTGAGAACGTTGACAAAATCGCGTATCGTGGGCCCCACAGGCTCCACTTGACGGGCGATTTTGAGATCGGCTCATCGGAATCCAATTCTGGAAGTTTCGTTGGGTTCGTATCATTGTTTCTGACTTGTTGACACTAAGTTGGACAAATTTGGAGACCATTGACCCTGACCCATTTTTCGGTGCAAAGCGGCCCACATATGGATCCCGCTTTGACCAGAAAATGTCATTTTTGCCCTTGTGTCCAAATTGGACTTAAGGACAGGCATTTCTAGCTATTTCATATTTTTTGAGATTGTTGGTAATGTCTATTTTAGCTTTTGGAGGAGTATCTACAGGACCCACTAATACCGGGACAGCTGTTGGTATTCCAACCCCAAGCAAGTGTACCTTGCCAAATTTTGTAGTCTTGTTACATATTTCCTTGCTTAATTATAATTGTTGTACATGCTTAAACCTAGGACCGTGCGACATGTTTAGCGTCCGATCAATAGTCGGGTGCCAACCCCGTACGCGGTGTTGTGTACGTCATATAGAGATGGACATTCGTGACCCTTTACATTCTCGTACTTGTTTTATCAAGTACATTATAACCCAGGACACTTGACACCATACATATGACAAAATCTTCCTGAGATATTCATTTTGATTCTGTGTAGGATACAGGATTGACATAAACATTATATTCTTAGAGATTATATGACTTGTTGCATTAACTATGATCTCACGTGACATGGACATGAGACGTGTGGTTACATTGGGTAGGGAGAGACACACAGGCTACAGACTGTTCTATATATATCTACTACTATTGTGAGATTGTAGACTCTCGAGCAGAGCTAGACCATTACTTGTTATTACTGCTACCGGCTCCCCGACACAGAGCTTGTAGCGGTCTCAGCCTGAGTACTAGTGATGCTCTCACTTGCATTTCACATAGATGGTTATGTAGTGACCCTACTTGTTTCATTTACTATTTTACTGTATTTATTTTGGCTTGTATTATTTGTACCTTGCTATGTCCCCTGAGGACCTGGATCCGGATTATGTCCCCAGGTTTAGCAGAAGAGCATTATCCCGAGGTTTACGGGACAGGAGCAGAAGCTGTAGAAGGACCTGATACTGGAGCTGAACCAATCCCCGAGGAAGAGGTGATGGCTGAAGACTTTTCCTGAGTATATGTTTTTTGTACTCATCAGTTACTTTATTTTGGACTCTGTTGTTCTGGTCTGTTGAACCAGTGTATTAGACTATTATCGGGTTGTTCCCCGAAATACTTGTTGAGACTGGTTATTGGTTTACTTTTCTTATTGCTGTTGATCTTATTATCATTTGTGGATGAGATTAGTTATGACATGTTGTAGTAGACCTTATTTTACAGCTTAAGTACACCCTGGTGGATCCATTAAATTGGGTTGTCCATCAGAGTATGATGCTGGCCATTGCCACGTGTCTAGTCCTTTGATATTTTGGGACTGGGTGTGACATGGTTTTTGTGGTGGCCCACGCAGGTCTACGACTAAAATTATTCAGTTTCAACTTAGGGACCGAGCAAGCCTGTAACAAGAATAGGATAAGTTATAGGATCTCATCCATTGGTTGAATCGTTTTTGAACTCTATATCAAATTTGAATTAAGTACTTGATTTGCATCCTGCTTTGATTCTACTGAACGTTCTCATAAAGTTTATTTTGGATGCAGAATAATGGATCCAAGAATTGGAGATGAGAATCCCTTGGGTACACCACAAGATGCTGTGGTTACCTATGGAGACAGAGTGACACCAGAGAATAGAGGGCAATCCTCTCAAAGCGATCAAGCTGAACAGCATAATTCAAGGTTCCGGCGTGACGACATCCCACCTCCGCCACAGTTCACTCCATAGATGCCTGTCTTTCCACTAGGGCAAGCCATGGATGGGTAGCAGATATTTCAGATGTTTTATGCCATGATGCAAGCCCAACAGCAGGTTCAACAAGAGGCTCAGCGTCATGAGGCAGAGTATTTGAGAACCAGCCTAGTAACCGCACTGGAGCAGGTGAACCCACAAGCTAGGCGACCAGCGACAGGATCTATCACTGATTTCCGTCAACTGAAGCCCCGTACCTTTTCGGGAAAGGAGGGACCAACTGAAGTGCACGAGTGGCTCACGAACATACAACACCAGTTGGAAGCAGCTGAACTTCCGAGGGAGAGATGGATGACTGCTGTCAGGATGCAGTTAATTGACAATGCACATCATTGGTGGCTATTAGAAGAGAGGAGGCTCGGACTGGACCGAGTCACTTGGGAAGAGTTCTCCAGACTCTTTCAGGAGATGTATATCCCAGCTGTTGCTAGATCAGAACTCCGAGACAAGTTCAACCGCCTTATCCAAGGCAATATATCGGTGGAAGAATACAATGCTGAATTTATTCGCCTGAGTCGCTTCACCCCTTCTCTAATTCCTACCGAAGAAGAGAAGGCGGAGAAGTTCTTCGAAGGACTCAGGTTCGAGCTCCAGAGGTTGATCGCATCTGTTACATCTATATCATACACCAACGTCCTTGCTGCAGCACGACGTAAGAAACTCGTTACCAGGAGGGAGTCAAGTCTGAAGCGGCCATTCTCATCAGCACCATCCAGGGCATCACAGGGGGATTCTGCAAAGCGACCTCAGAAGAATCTACCTCAGAGAGCAGCACCAAGAACCCTACCTACTTGTCATTACTGCGGCAAACTAGGTCACATTGAAAGGGAGTATAGACGCAAGTTGGGACTATGCCTGGTTTGTGGATCCAACCAGCATATATCCAGGGACTGCTCTGAACGCAGAGAAGGAGCACCAAGACTAGCTTTACCTGCACCAAGGCCAGCTTATCCAGCAGTAGGAGCACCGCAGACGGGAGTTGGAGGAGTCATACCACCAGCTCCAGGAGGATATCAGCAGAGACCACCATTGCCACCACAGGCAGCACTATTCCAGCAGGCTCGTCAGCAGAGGGGTCCAGCTCAGGGATGAGGACAGGCATTTGCATTGGCTGTTGAGGAGAAAGCTACTGCTGGAGAAGTTATAGCAGGTACTATATTAGTAGCTTCATTACCTGCTGTAGCTTTATTTGATTCTGGAGCATCACACTCATTCATAGCTGCTAGCTTCGTAGCCACCCATAGAGTAGCTACTGCACCCCTTCCGAAAACTAAGAGAATTCTTACGGGAGGTAGAATTATCTCGGTTAGTGATATCTGTAGATCTTGTTCGGTAGTAGTCTGTGGAAGAGAGATGCGAGCCCAATTTCTGATCTTTTCCATGCCGGATTATGATGTTGTACTTGGTATGGACTGGTTAAGTCAGTACCATGCGACTCTTGATTGTCGGCTTGGAAAGGTTATATTTAGACCGCCTGGGCATTCAGAGTTTGAGTTTCTTCGGGGAGCTGTAGAGCAAGGTGTTCAGCCAACTCTTAGGGTATTATCTGTAGAAGGGGAGTCAGGTTACCCAAGAGTTATATCAGAGTTTGTGGATGTATTTCCTGATGATCTTCCAGGTTTACCGCCTGATCGGGAAATAGAATTCATAATAGACTTAACTCCAGGAGCAGAGCCTATCACTTCATCAGTATATCGGCTAGCACCTAAGGAGTTAGTGGAGTTGAAGGAACAAGTTAATGATCTTCTGGAGAAGGGTTTTATCCGGCCCAGTATTTCACCTTGGGGAGCACCTATATTATTTGTACCAAAGAAGGATGGAACAGTTCGCCTGTGTATTGATTACAGGGCACTAAACGCTGTGACCATTAAGAACCGGTATCCCTTGCCACGCATTGATGATCTATTTGATCAATTGAGTGGAGCTAGGGTATTCTCGAAGATTGACCTTAGATCCGTTTATCACCATATCAGAGTGAGGAAGGAAGATATACCGAAGACAGCCTTCAGGATCAAGTATGGACACTATGAGTTCTTAGTAATGCCGTTTGGTTTAACCAACGCGCCAGCTGTGTTCATGAGTTTGATGAACAGATTTTTTCATCAGTACTTGGACAAATTTGTGGTTGTGTTTATTGATGATATTCTAGTATATTCTAAGAGCCACGAAGAGCACGAGGAGCATCTCAGAATCGTGGTAGAGACGTTGAGGCAGGAAAAGTTATATGCCAAACTCAGTAAATGTGAGTTTTGTATGGATAAGGTGCCTTTCTTGGGACATATCATCTCAGGAGAAGGACTTTCAGTTGATCCAGAGAAGGTTTCTATCATTGAGACTTGGCCTACACCAACATCAGTTGCTGAAGTGAGAAGTTTTCTAGGACTTGCTGGATATTACCGAAGGTTCGTAGAAAATTTCTCAAGGATTGCGGAGCCTATGACGAAGTTGACACGAAAGGACCAGGAGTTTACATGGACGAAAGAATGCTAGAAGGCCTTTGAAGAATTGAAGAGGCGTCTAACAACAGCACCTGTCTTGACTCTTCTTTCAGGGTCAGGAGGTTTTATTGTTTATAGTGATGCGTCAGGTAGTGGACTAGGATGTGTTTTGATGCAACATGGCAAAGTTATCGCTTATGCATCGAGACAGTTGAAGGTCCATGAGAAGAACTACCCAACGCATGATCTTGAGCTAGCTGCAGTAATATTTGTATTGAAGATTTGGAGGCACTATCTTTATGGAGAGAAGGTAAAAATCTTCACTGATCACAAGAGTCTGAAGTATGTATATACTCAAAAGGAGCTCAACATGAGGCAAAGACGTTGGCTTGAGTTGATGGTAGACTTTGATATAGATCTGCAGTACCACCCGGGGAAGGCGAATGTAGTAGCAGACGCACTCAGCAGGAAGCCTACGGCTTATTTCTTGACGATGCAGCCTGAGCTATTGAGAGATCTACAGGAGCTCCAGATAGAAGTTGTTTTACCAGGACAGAGTGGCTTGCTGGATAATCTGGAAGTTAAGTCATCGTTTGTGGAGAGGATTAAAGAAGCTTTGCCTACTGATGCTAGATTTCGAAGACTTAAAGAGAAGACAAAAGCAGGCATGCAGACGGGACTTCGCATACATGAAGACGGGACATTGAGGTACGAAAATCGCTTATATGTTCCAAATGGAGAATTGAGACAGGAGTTAATGACTGAAGCACATAGCTCTATGTACTCTGTTCATCCAGGAGGAACAAAGATGTACCGAGATTTAAGACAGTATTATTGGTGGCATAGAATGAAGAGGGAGATTGCACGATTTATGGCAAAATATTTAGTCTGCCAACAAGTAAAGGCCGAGCATCAAAGGACTGCTGGTATGTTACAGCCGCTTCCCATACCAGAATGGAAGTGGAAACATATCACCATGGATTTCATCACAGGATCTCCAAGAAGCCCCAGTGAAAAAGATGCGGTATGGGTTATTGTGGATCGACTCACTAAATCAGCACATTTCTTGCCATTTAGAATTGGACAATCCACAGAAGTATTAGCCGACATGTATATACGATAAATTATAAGATTACATGGAGTGCCAGTTAGTATTGTGTCGGATCGTGACTCGAGATTTACATCTCATTTTTGGCGAAGCATGTAAGAGAGTCTTGGCACCCGACTCAAATTCAGCACTACCTACCATCCACAGACCGATGGCCAATCAGAGCGTATAATTCAGATCTTGGAGGATATGCTGCGATCTTGTATGTTAGACTTTGGAGGGTCTTGGGAAGACCATTTGCACTTGGTGGAGTTCTCTTACAACAACAGTTATCAGGCAAGCATTCAGATGGCACCTTTCGAGGCGTTGTACGGTAGAAAGTGCAGATCGCCGATATGTTGGAGTGACATTGGAGAGCGTCAAATATTGGGTCCAGAGTTGGTAATGCAGACAGTTGAGAAGGTAAAACAAATACAGAATCATCTTCGTGCAGCTCAGGACAGACAGAAGCATTGGGCTGATACACACAGACGTCCCCTGGAGTTCAAAGAAGGAGAGCACGTATTCTTGAGGATTTTACCTACTCGAGGTACCATTCGATTTGGGAGCAGAGGCAAGTTGAGCCCAATGTATATTGGGCCATTTGATATTCTGGAGCGCATTGGTGAGGTGGCTTATCGTCTTGTATTACCTCCATCCTTAGAGGGAGTGCATGATGTATTCCATGTCTCACAGCTGAGAAGGTACGTGACTGACCCAAGTCACGTAGTAGATCATTCTGAGATTACAGTGGGCCCAAGCCGGAGATATAAAGAACAACCAGTGGGTATACTCGGCACCAGTGAGAAGACACTGCGAGGACAGACCATTAGACTGGTTCGTGTGGCTTGGAAGCAACACTCTCCTGGCGAATCTACCTGGGAACGAGAGGATATCATGCGCCAATGTTATCCTCACTTATTCGAGGATGCAGGTATAACCTAAGCAATTCTTGTAAATTTCTATAATTCTGTTCTTTAGTAGCTTATTCTCTGATTGCGAGGACGCAATCTTCTTAAGGGGGGTAGATTGTAATCACCTGAAATTTTTAGAATTTAAAAACTTAACTTTCGAAATTTATTTAGAATTTTTATGTAATTTTTAACAAAATTTAACTAAGGTAATCTGATTTAAAATGATTTTTAAAAGATGTTAATTAATATTAAAATGTTATGAAAATTATATTTTCTAGTGTAAAATGAAAATCTAGACATAGGGTAATTTTTTGGGAATTTATTGGACCCCGAAAGTATTTTTAAAGCCCTAAAAACTATTGTTTAATTAAACCTAATTAAATCTGAACTCGGTTCAATTAAACCTAATTAAACCAAACCAATTGACCCGAACCGGCCGGTCTGACCAAACCAAACCAACCAATCTTAGCGGGTCGGATCCGGGTTAGACCCGACCGGCTTAAGACCCGACCCGTTTGGAGCCCTAACCCCCAATCCCTTCTCCTTCCCGACTCTTCACCTACCGGCGACCGTTTCCGCCGTCGTGGCCGCCGGTGACCATTCCCATTCAACTCCCCTCAACCCCCGGTGCCTCTCCTTCCTCTTCCGGCAACTCTGACCGCTCCACCTCCCTGTTCTCCCTCTATATAACCTTCTTCTCCGGCCTAATTTTTCCCTCTTCCCCTCTCCTCCATTTTCTCCGGCCATCCACCTCCGCCCAGCCGTCCTTCTCCGTCCACAGCTGACCACCGGCGCCACCCTCTCCGGCGACCAGGACACCCGAGCACCCGCTCCTAACTCCACGGTTGCCCATCTCCCCAGAACCTGACGCCTCCAGTACCCGTAGTCCGCCCCAGACGAGCCCGATGCCTCCTGCCCTCACCCCAACTTCAGCCATTCCCCTCCGTCCCAGCCGACTACCGGTGCCGCCCTCCAGCACTGACACCCGGCTGCCCTCGACCTCGCCACTCCTCCAGAGCCTCCGAACTCCTCCGTCGAGAGCTCCGCCGAGCAGCCCCGATCTCCTCCCCCGTCCAGAACACCCCAGCAGTCGCTGCCGACCGCCTGACCTCGCCGCTGCCGCCCCACGACCCGGCCGACTCTAACCCGCACCTCAACTAGCCGCCCCGAGTCCAGCGAGTTTCTGGACGCAGAACCCGGACACGTCCAGGACACGAAATCGGTGTCAATTCGACACGGATACGAGAAATCTCGGTTTTTGGAGCCCTATTCAGGTACCCATTTCTCTCTCCTCGTTGACCTGTTTCTGTTTTCGTCAGTTGTGACGCGTAGGCTGTGTGACCCCCTCGGTGCCCGTGCAACCCGCTCGGTGCATCGCGTCATGTGGCGATCGCGAACCGCGATCCAAAAAAAGAAAAATTAACGCCCTGTTTCATCCCGAAACTGAGTACGCCCCGCCAAACGGGACGACTTGGTCGCATGCGGTCTTTACCGATACGTGCGCGTCGTTGATACGGACGTGCGAGATTTCGCAGAATTTGATTTGGATGTGCGTGCACACCGAAATCAACGCATATCCGCCGACAACGTCCCGTATCCGTCCATTCTGGAACACGTCATAACTTTGTGTACACACGTCGGATCAAAACGAAACTTACGTCATCAGACTCGTAGCAATACGCTGGTCCTGTGACCCAAGTTTGGTTCGATTCTGAGAACATTGACAAAATCACGTATCGTGGGCCCCACGGGCTCCACTTGACGGGCGATTTTGAGATCGGCTCATCGAAATCCAATTCTGGAAGTTCCGTTGGGTTCGTATCATTGTTCCTGACTTGTTGACACTAAGTTGGACGAATTTAGAGACCATTGACCCTGACCCATTTTTCGGTGCAAAGCGGCCCACATATGGACCCCATTTTGACCAGGAAATGTCATTTTTCCCTTGTGTCCAAATTGGACTTAAGGACAGGCATTTCTAGCTATTTCATATTTTTTGAGATTATTGGTAATGTCTATTTCAGCTTTTGGAGGAGTATCTACAGGACCCACTGATACCGGGACAGCTGTTGGTATTCCAACCTCAGGCAAGTGTACCTTGCCAAACTTTGTAGTCTTGTTACATATTTCCTTGCTTAATTATAATTGTTGTACATGCTTAAACCTAGGACCGTGCGATGTGCTTAGCGTCCGATCAATATTCGGGTGCCAACCCCGTACGCGATGTTGTGTACGTCATATAGAGTTGGACATTCGTGACCCTTTATATTCTCGTACTTATTTTATCAAGTACATTATAACCCAGGACACTTGACACCATACATATGACAGAATCTTCCTGAGATATTTTTGGTGATTCTATGTAGGATACAGGATTGACATAGACATTATATTCTTAGAGATTATATGACTTATTGCATTAGCTATGATCTCACGTGACATGGACATGAGACGTATGGTTACATTGGGTGGGGAGAGACACACAGGCTACAGGTTATTCTATATATATCTACTACTATTGTGAGATTATAGACTCTCGAGCAGAGCTAGACCCATTACTTGTTATTACTGCTACCGGCTCCCCGACACAGAGCTTGTAGCGGTCTCAGCCTGAGTACTAGTGATGCTCTCACTTGCATTTCACATAGATGGTTATGTAGTGACCCTACTTGTTTCATTTACTATTTCACTGCATTTATTTTGGCTTGTATTATTTGTACCTTGCTATGTTCCCTGAGGACCTGGATCCAGATTATGTCCCCAGGTTTAGCAGAAGAGCATTATCCCAAGGTTACGGTACAGGAGCAGAAGCTGTAGCAAGACCTGATACTGGAGCTGAACCAATCACCGAGGAAGAGGTGATGGCTGAAGACTTTTTTTGAGTATATGTTTTTGTACTCATCAGTTACTTTATTTTGGACTCTGTTGTTCTGGTCTGTTGAACCAGTGTATTAGACTATTATCGGGTTGTTCCCCGAAATACTTGTTGAGACTGGTTATTGGTTTACTTTTCTTATTGCTGTTGATCTTATTATCATTTGTAGATGAGATTAGTTATGACATATTATAGTAGACCTTATTTTACAGCTTAAGTACACCCTGGTGGATCCATTAAATTGGGTTGTCCATCAGAGTGTTGGCCATTGCCACGTGTCTAGTCCCTTGATATTTTGGGACTGGGATGTGACACAAAGTAACCAAAATTAGCAACTCCAGGCAGGCTCCACAACGGTCTATGATGTAAAATTGGAAAGGGACCAGATCCTTAGAGGGACATAATAAGATACAAGAAACAGCATGCCAAAGTAAAATAGTATAATGCAACATACTCAAGGGTAAACTATTGTAACCATCTAAGTGATATACATATGAGAACATCACTCGTACTCAGGCTGAAACCACTACAGGCTCTGTGTCAGGGAGCCCATAGCAGCAAGTAATATCTCGTAGGGCCAGTAAATATGTCAAAAATCTGGGACAGAGTATATATATATATATATATATATATATATATATATATATATATATATATATATATATATATCTTGTAGTATGGTGTGTCTCTCCCCACAATGTAACCTCATATCTCATGTCCACGACGTCTCATGTCCATAACACGCAAGATCGGGACCTCTAGCTAGTACAACGAGTCATAATGATATATGTATATAATATGCAAGTCTCATATCACGAGTCATATAATCCTATACAAAATTACCATGAATACCTCAAGAAGGATTCGTCACATGAAATAGTGTCAAGTGTCCTACGGTCTGACGTGCAAGGATAAAAGCACGTGAAATGGGATTGTGGTATTAACTCTCTAAATGACGTAACTCGACTCTGCGTACCGCATCGACATCCGAATCTTGTTCGGACGCTAAGCAACGTCTCACAGTCCTAGGGTAAACACACACATCAACCATAGCAAATAACTATAATAATTAAATAAGATAATTAAGGCAAAAAACTGTGATACAGCATGGCAAGGTACACTTGCCTGATGTCTGTAGCTGCGATGATGTATGTCCGACGTCCTCTGCTGGAAGAGTAGAAGATCCAAGATTCCCTGTTAAATATATTCTAATCAATAACCATACACGCTAACTACTCTAGGACAACACGAAAGATCGTTGTAAAATCTCAACTTTCAGTTGACGTTCTTGTCCAACAATCCAATAGTTGTGTAGCATTGAACAACGTGCCAAGATACACGTGCCATGCCACTCTCAAAATACATTGTGAGGGTGTCTTACATCGACATACCACACGTACTTATAGGAACTTACATGTGTTTGGCTACACGTAGTCCTATATGTACGTTGGAACGTATCGATGTTGTAAAACTTGCACCATTGCAATCATATTCATCTAACATGCATGGAACCTCTTAATCATGTATTTTAACATCATTTATTACTAAATTAATTATAATTAATATTCTAAAATTATTTCTAAATAATCAAAAATAATCAAACGTCGGCATTGCATGCCATTATTTTCTTCGGACGACAACTAGTCATTCTAACCAACTTTGGCACGTAGCCTTGACATACAACCTCCATGTTGGCATCCAAATATAATTAAATAATAAATTAATAAATTAAATATTCTGAAATTAATATATATTAATTTCTGAAATTTATTTACTTCAGTAAAATATAACAAGTATCAAAGACTATAACTAGTCTTGATACGACGTGTCCGTGTCAAGGTTGTTCATTGGTTTTGGGTAATTTTTATACGTAAAAATATAAATCTAATGCATGAAACTAAAACTAAACATCATCTATCATTAATTAAATTTACACAAGGTTTTATTTATGAAAAAATAGGAAAAGAAACAAAGTTGGAAAACTTATGCGATTGTGATTACGGCGGCGACCTTTTTCGCGACTACGGCCAAACGGAGTACCAAACGAACTACAAACCTCACAAAACTTGATGAGGCTCTTGGGGACTTCAAGTATGATGTAAATATAGGATTTTTAAGATATTTTGCTGATGTGGAGTGGTCTGAACTGCTGCTGTAACCAGCAGCCAATATTTGGCCAAAAAAGGGTTCGGTTGGGATTTTTGTGGAGTTGTGGCCTGTGGGGAAGGAGAGAGGAAGAGGAAAAGAATTAGAAGAGGGAGAGAATGTGAGGAAGGATTTTTTCATGAGGGATAGAAAAGGGGGGCCAAACCTAATAATTAGGTTTAAGTGTTGGGAGTTGATAATTATATGTAGTTTAAATAGGTGGATTGTTAGGATTTGACTTAATATTTAAAAATATGTAGGTAGGATTTTGTGGAGTCTTAATATTCTAAGGGGATCAAATTTAAATTAGAGAATTATCACAAAAATATTCACTTAGGATTTGGTTTGATCCAAAGACAAGAAATATGCAACAAACTAGGGGTTTCCTAATTTAGAAATGTGGGATTTAAATCTTTAATTGATTTATTCATATTTTGTGGATATATTTTATATGTGGGATGTGTTTTGGAGTAGAAAAAATGTGTGGGTGTTGTTTGTTAGGATTGTAATTTGGTTGGTTAGGATATTGGATAATTAGGTAGTTGGGCCAACTATGATGACACCTATGGTACTTTCTATAAATAAAAATAAATTAATTTAAATATTATATATATATATATATATATATATATATATATATATATATATATATATATATATATATATATATATATGGGGGTATTTGGGTGCACTACATGTGTTTGGGTTTGGTTTGGATCAAGTTCTAGTCAAAAGGAAGCAGTTTTACGGTAACGGTGGTTCTAAATGTTTGTCAATATTTTTGTAGCATTGGGGAGATCAAACAAATGTAACATCCATGTCCCAAATATATTAGGTACAATCAAGATTAGTAATTTAAATTTTTTTTGGAAGGAAAAATGTTGTGCATTGCTCCAAATATCCAAGCCATAGCAAAGTGTCATATATAAAAAAATATATAAATTAATACTTTAAAATATTAAAATAAATAAATAAAATAAATTAAAAAGTATCAAATTATTTCTATTCCAAAATGAGGGGGCTTACAATCTACACACCTTAAAAGAATTGTGTCCTCACAATTTAGGATTTTTAATAATACTCTTTTTCCAATGGGGTCAAATCATTTATTGTGATTTGCAAAGTTCTCAATATTAACTTCATTTTTTATACTTAAAATAAAATTTTAAGTCCGCAAAATTTAACCCCTACAAGAATTAAACTCCTCAAATTTAAATTAAATTAAATTAAATTCTCACTTTTAAAATTATCATTCTTCTACTCGATCAAATTTTTTTATCTCTTCAACAATTAATCCATGAGATTCCAAGTCCTAATCATTTTTAAAACTTTAGTTTAATTCCAATCTTCAAAATAAAATTGTTTTTAATACATTTTACATCAACATCTTGTAGTCCAAGGACTATGATGTAAATCTTCTTAAATTCCTCAAAATTATAAATTAATAACCCAATACTCAAAATTTTAAATTCAATCCTCAAAATTCTATCTTCCAAATTTAAATTTTAAAGATTTACGATTTACTCTTCTAGAGTTAGACCCTTCAAATGCAAAAAAATTAAATGTAGAATATCGTGATCTTTCCAAAAATTAATATTTTACTATTACCACATAATACCTTTTAAATTTCATCCTCAAAGTTGTCAAACTTCAAAATTTAAAATTCAATTTTAAAGATAGTCTTCTCCTCAGTCCCTCTAATTATTGAATTTTATTTTTCTTTCAAATCCATAATACTCATACTTAATCAATTTACCCTCTATCGTTAAACCTAGCAATCATAAATCTACCCAAAAAAATTGGTATATGGCATATCTAATCCTAGTCAATCTCTTAAGATCAAATCAAATCCTCAAAAATTATAATTTTTAATACATATTTATCTGCTCAAAATCTTAAAATTTAATTTAATTACATCTATTCTTAAATTTTGAATCCAATTACAGACTTTAAAATATTCTCATTTAAAATTTGAATTCTAAAATTTGTTCTATCAAACTTACTCCTCCATTTCTTTTCAATTACTAAGACGATAATAATTAACTTTATAAAATTATCAAATTTGAATTCAACAACTATTATATCCCAAAATCCTCCAATTTAAACTCCAAGTTCAGTCTTATCATGATCTCCTCATCCTTCTTCAAATTAAATTTTATTAACACAATAATCAATTCTTTTTATTTGTAACTAATAAAAAAAATTTGAGGGCTGCTAGCCATCTTCAATCCAACCAATCTATCTTTCATTTAACCTCAAAAACTAAAAATTTAAATTTAATCTTCAAAAAAATTTAAAAATTTAAATTCACATCTAGTTAAATTTCTCTAGTATTGATAAATTGATTATCCTCAACAAATTTAACATTATCATAATCCGATATTCATTCAATTTTTTTTAAATCACATAGAAGTTAAAGCCTTAAAGCACCAGAATTTGACAATTATCAACTTCATCAAATGTATAACCTCTGAACCAAATTTGCTAGTCGAGAAGCCTATCGACCTTAGATCAAATAATCTCATCAAACACAATATTATACCCTCACTTAAAATGATTCACATTCGTCTAAATGGTTTATCTAATAGTAACCCATCACTTCTAATATATAGAAATTGATAAAGTCCTTATTTTAGGTTCCTACTGCTAATGTCAATTCTCATGTCTTTAATCTATTCTAACTCTAATATCTAGAAATCATCTACCATAATATTTTCTACTCAAGTACCCTACTTCTTACAAATATTCTACCAAATATATCTTCTTCGTCTAGACGAGAATCTTATGAAAAAATTACTGCGCATGAGTATTCATCTCTCCGAGATAGGGAAAGACGAGAATCAATGAATAAGAATTCAAAGAAAGTATAAATGAATATAATTTTGAGGTTCAAGGATGAAATTAGAATTTAAAGGAAGTTCCAATAGCAATTGTGGATTGAGATCCTAACAAACTTATCCTAATGCAGGCTCGTTCGGTACAGTAACGCAACCAAAATAATTTAATCAAAACCTGCATGGGCCACCACAAACACCGCGATATATACTGGTTTCCATCGTGGAGGACTAATCAAGTCTCGAGAACTCTTGGTCGGAGTTAAATATACTATTATCTCAAATAGTGTACAACCATATGCTTTAATCTGAAGGGCACGCCGACTTCTTTTAGGCACAAGATTTGAGCGGAAGTGCTCGTCGACTTCTGACTTGGGAAAGAAAACTTGAATTTTTATCCTTATTATAACTCGAACAGACTTCTATAACCATGATCGCACTTGGTACTAGAAGGATGGGAGAGTTGTCTTGGGGATGAGAAGGTTTATAGCTTAGGAATAGAGAGTATGAAAGTGAATGAGTTGATGAATGAAATGGTAGAAAATTATCTCTATTTATAGGTTTTCTGAGATCGAGTTCGAGTAGAATTCGGTTATCAAACGTTTATAAATTTGAACAATAGAGCCTGGTCATTAGGAAGATGATGCTGACTAGGGTTTCTGGTTGGACACCGAGTTCGACTAGAGTTCAGGCAAAACTCAGTCCGAGTTCGGTCATCCTATTTTTAGAATAATCCTGGTTTGGTTTCAGGTTATTTTGACTTGGTATGAAGTAGGGTTTGAGTTTGTTTCGAGCGTTGGGTTTGATATGGGTTTAGGTAGGCTTATTTTGATTAGACTTGGGTATGTCTATTTGCCAAATGGGACTCGACTTACATAAGTCCTAGACTCAAAATAAAGTATAAAATACATAATAAAATGTAAAAAATAATTAGACACAATAGTAGCAATCTTCTTGTGAAGTTGTAGTAGTGACATAGTAGCAGTGACGCCTATATTGTAGTGTATCGAATCGTAGTGCCCAAATTGATTTAGAATTGACCTAGAAACCTAATAAAATAATATATTGGTTTGATATTGATTTTAATTCACCGATTAACATTGTAAACTCATAATATAGGTTACTTGGACTTCGATACAGATTCTGACATGTACTACCTGCTCAGGACCACAGACGAGTACATCCTCTGATAGCTTTCATTACTTGATAGCTTATATAATGCATGTTCTAATGATGCTTTATTTAAATCTTGACATGCTTGTTACACAGATTAGTACTATATAGATATCTAGTCATGAGATATTGCTTTCATATTATCGTGTAACTGTGATCATCATGCTTGTATTTAGATCGAATATTATGATCTACGTGTCGTTATGCGTCATGATTCGGATCCATTCGTACTAGTCGAGGGTGGGGGAGTACTAGTTAGATATGTGATCAAACCCTATTTAGACCGTGTAGTAGTTAGACCGTGTGGATAGCTAATCATATACTTCACGTATGATTGAGTCGTATATTAGTTAGACCGTGATTCACCTAAGCCGATCACATATCGAAAGTAGTACTTCAAACCACATAGATAGTTATAGCCATTTTGTTTCTCCCCTTCTTCTCATATGTCATGTTTACTTGTTTTACTCTATTTGCCTTACCATAATTTTCTAATTTTACTTTTTTATCATGTATTTTATTACTATTTTCTATTTTATAGTCACTACATGTATTGGAACTGCTTTCAGTGTTTGTACTCGTTCTATCCTGATTGGATAACATTTTTAGGTGACTCTATTAGCTGGTGTCCTACTTACTATGGGCCACAAGAGGACTATGTAGTTGAAGTTGATCCTATCCTTCTAGAGGATCAAGGAGTGATTGCAGCATAACCCAGCCTGCGACCTAGATATCTTAATATCACTTACTTTAGTATTTGAGACCGGATTTGTCTTCGAAGACCTATTTGAGATTGGATATATTTTGGATTAGACTTATTTGGTTATTGAGATTCTAAACATTAGCCTTGTGACTATTTAGTTTATTCTCGTTATATTCCATCGTGCATTTATCTTCCTTAGATCTTGTGATTGAGTATTATCTTTGTTTATATTATTGTCCTCCTTTAGAGGAGTTAAAATATCACTGTATGAGATTGTAGATTATATTATGGAATATTAGACAGCGTTCTACCACCGACTATGCGGTGTAGGCTAGACATACCCACGACTCATACTCGAATTTTTGGGTGCAGGTCGTGACACATTTTTATAGTGGCACATACAGGTCTCGTCTTCACAAATAGTGCGATATCGTGGTGGTACTTAGGCTTAGTTGTACTATTGTAAGCCTGCAATAGAATATGATTGATGGATTCTAGGTAGTAGAGTACTCAATCAAATATTAGGATTTCTTGATAGATTCCTGAGATGACCCTTGAGAATCTTACTTTGAACCTTGCCTAAATCTAATTTAAATTGCTTTTGTTCTCCTTAACTTTTGATTCAACTTGAATACATGTCGTTGTTAAACCTAATTCATGCATCGAGATGAGTTTTGTAGACTATACTATCCCAAAAGAAAGAACAATAAAGTAGAAGTTGAGCAAGATTAAGAATGGTTAAAATTTTGAGGTTTATATTGCTAATAAGAATTTCGACCAGAATACTACATCGAGGTTTGAAGGATTTAATGAGATATGGTTGAGTGGTAAATAGAATAGTAACACGTGAATTCAAAGAAATAAACAAGGTTTGCATAAATCAGGCAAAAACTCGTAAATGATTATTAAGATCCATGAAAACTAAGAGAACGATATTGTGGACTTGTGACGTAGAAATTTAAGAGAAATTTTATACAATTTTAAGATGGTAAAAGCTATTGAGGAAATATATTGATGTCTTATAATCATGCTTAAGTAGCTAGGTACTTCTAGATGATGGCACACTATGAAACCCAATTGCCTTATGAGAAATAAAATTTTAAAATTATGGAAAGAAGAATAATGAAGATAAGGGTATTAGAACTGAGAATCAGAATTATAGGTTTGTAGGATTGATGACTAAAATTTTGAATTATAAATACCTTAAGATTGTAACTTATCTGGAGAATTTGGTAAACCGATAGTAGCATATAAGATTTAGATCAAATACAGATTTTAAGGAAGGTTACGAAATAAAAATTTGTGGTTTCCAGATGATTACTAGCAAAGTGGTTATAAATATTTGTGAACGACATTGAAGGATGCTAAAACAAACAAAGGATTATTTTGAAATTCATGGCCTTAATTTTTATTTTAAATTTTGAGGATAATAAATCTAAAGAGAGAAGAAAAATTTTGATACTAGAAGACCTTGACTAACTTATTGGATGGAGTCATCGATATACTTAAAAATCTAAATATTGTAGAGTTTATATGGATTTGTAAAAACTCATAAATGATGATATTGTGGAAGAAAATACAACTTGATAAAGATCTTTTGAATGACAAAGTCTAAATCAATAAATTCTTGGAAGTTAATAATTTGGAGTCATAATGAATAAGAGAATTGGGTATTAAAACAAAATTGAAAACCTTGGAGGTTAGAATTTTTAGAATTTGTTGACTATTGACAAATGCAAGGAAAGGGTAAGACAACGACTTTAATATAATCAGTGAAAAAGAGTAGGATTCCTATTCTTCATAGTCATCTTTCTTCTTGTTGTTAGCTCTAACCTATTTACCTTCCATCTAAAAACATGTTATCCTACCATGACTGATAACTATAGTCTTATTTTTTCTGTAATTGTATTTATCCTCCTTACTTTTCGGAATGGCCGAAGGAAGTGTCCTAGTCATCTAGCTCTAGAATAGAGAAATTATTTATCATGTGGTATAATATATATATATATATATATATATATATATATATATATATATATATATATATATATAACCATCAATTTTTAGAATTTTACTTTTTTATTTATTTCTAAAAATTATTTGTAAAATCTTTTTCCTAAATAATTATGTTTCAAAAATCAAGTTATTTCAAATAAAAACGTCACATATAATTTGGCTTTGAAAATTTGTTGTTTTAAAAACATAAGATTATTTTAATGAAATGAATATAAAGGACTAGTTATTATTTTGATTAAGGTTCATAATAATTTTGTATCCTTTGAGAAATTAAATAAATAGAATATTTTCTATGATTTTGGCTATGGATTTAATTAGTAGCTAATTAGAAAATTAGTTAGCCTTTAGAAGCTTCTTTAGGATATTCATTTATTCTCATCCCTATTCCTCCTTGGTATTTACATTTAAGCCATCCATGACTTGAGGAGCAAGCTCCAAGTTCTTTTGAAGGAGGGTTTCTCCTTGTTCATTCCCAACCAATTCCCAATTCCCAATTCCAAATCCATCTCCAACACAAATCACCACAAGCCGTCACCACAACAGCCAACATTCATCCATCGTGTCCGGACCCGTGTGTCCGTGTACGAATTCCTCGTGTCAGCCGTGTCGGCCTTGGGTCCGACCTCGGATGTCTTTCCACTACATTTTCGTATCCAATACATTTACATCTACCATTTTCGTGTCCGACACACCCGGACACTTCACCCCCTCTCATTCCGACACACTTTTATGTCTGACACAATCAACACCACCAGATCTGTACGTCCAATATCGGACGCACACCAGATACAAACTGATCCCTAACCCTAGTTCAACCTCTTTTCGACTCCTCTAATCCGAGCCGACATCGGTAAATTTTTGCCGCCAGGTCTGCCTTCACCGGATCTGCCCCATTAGGAGCCGCTCCAGCTTAATCTCTGCCTCGAGCCGATCAAACCATTTTGAGCGCCACCACGTGGTCCTTCGCGGCCTCGAGATGACCATCTCCGCCACTCGATGCAAGATCTGGACACTCTGAGAGAAGATCCGTCTTCAACCATCCGCAGTCGTGCTCCTCCACCGGATCTCCACATCCAATTATGAGCACCAACCCAGTAGCTCCGTCGCTCGACAGATCCCTCAAGTTTTGAGTCGACCAAATTTCCATCCGCCACCTCCATCGGTGAGACCTGATCTCGAGCTGCCACCGACATCCTTTTAGCGACGCCAGCCCAGATTTGGATCCGATACCCGCCTCTGCCGCTTGAGCCAGCATCACTGCTGGAGACCTTTGTAAGCCTTTTTTTCCTTTTCCTTTCTTTCTTTCCCTCTTCAACTCATGCCTCTCTCGTTCCTTCCATTCTTTTGTTTCTTCTTTAATAGTAGTGGCAGGAGTACTAATATAAAGATTTGTTATATATATATATATATATATATATATATATATATATATATATATATATAGTTTTGTTTATTTTCAAGTATAAAAATAAATGGATTTTTGGCTTTATAGAATTTTATATTTTTTTTTTTAGTTTAGCTTAAAAACTATACAAATCCTTCTCTTAGCATAACTCGATTTTATTTTGACCTTAACTAACATCTTTATTTTTCTCCGTCTATTGCGGTCCGTTACGAACCCGGTATCTTTATCTCGATTAATGTGTCAAACTCTGATTCCAAATTTCTATATATCGTTCCTAACTATTTGGACTGCTCTGGACTCATTGGAACTGCTTGTTACATTATTTGGGATCATCTCTTGTGGTGTGGCATTAGTACCTATTCTGTGTCGACACATTCGTGTCGCACACGTCGACTTCAACCAATCTGAGGCGAGTACATTCTTTGATAGTTTTATTTACTTGATAGTTATTATAATGCATATATTTAGTGATGTTTTACTTGATTTCTGACACGACGGTTACACGAATTTGTATGTTATGAATTTTAGTCATGATGTGTTACCTCTCACATTTTGTATATTGTACTATTGTGGATAGCCAATCATATATATGATTGAGCCGTACAATTGTTACCATTATGGATAGCCAATCATATACATGATTGAGTCATACTATTATACTATTGTAGATAGTCAATCATATGTGATTGAGTCATACTATTATGGATAGCTAATCCTGTGAGATTGAGCCGTACTATTGTGAATAGCCAATCATATGAGATTGAGCAGTACTATTGTGGATAGCCAATCATACATTACCGTATGATTGAGCCGTACTATTGTGGACATTGTTTATTAGTATGGTTGTTGATCACATATCGAATGTAGTACTTTAAAACACTTAGTTACGTTCATTCTTTCCTGTTTCTTTCCATATTTACTGTCTAATGTTCTATTGTATTATCTCCTCATTTCCACTACCTGCTATGCTCTGATTTCATATTGTTTATCTCATCATGTACTTCATTACTATTTCTTGTCTTATAGTTTCTACCATATATTTGAACTGTTGTTAGAGTTGTGCTCATTCCATCATAACTTCAAAACACTTAGTTGGCATATATATATATACACACACACACACACACACACTCTCTCTCTCTCTCTAGAGGTGCAAAGTGTGTGGGTGAAGCGTTAGTTCCAAAGGATGGGTAATAGATGAGTGTGCGTGATTGTGGCTGTGAACACAAGAGAGATTATTTTGTGTATCAGGTATGCAGTATGGGTAACACTGTATCTGCAGTGTGCAGCATGTGAGGGTGCAGTTTGGGTGATGTATGGTCTACGAGGAGAGGAAATTGCAGTGGGCTTATGTGTAGTTTAGTGCACAGCAGCAGTTGGCAGGAATTGTTGCAAATCGTGAGCTCTTGTGCAACATACAACAACAAGGTAAATAAGTGAAGTTCAAGCGAAGGTGTGTAGGTGAGGTAGTGGTGTGTGAATTAAGAGGGGGGAAACATCTAACACATCAGTTAGCAGCAGATGGTGCAGTGTGTATAGGTATACCTAAGGTATGATACACAGGTGAGATAAGAGTATCCGTAGGTGGGAATAACTGTATATATGAGTGTTTAGTGTACCTGTTATGTGCAAGTTATGAAAGCAATGTTAGGTGAAAACAGTTGGTAATGCAGTGAGACGAGAGAGGTGTGTATTGGACTGCAATAGAGTGTGATTCCTGGATATTTTTTGAACTATAATCTAGTGCAGTTAGTGTACCACAAATTGTAAAACCTGTTATGAGTGGTACCCAGATCTGAATGCAGTGTGTGTGCAACTGCAATGTTGCAGTGTTTTACCAAGTGTATCAGGCAGTGTAGTGTAGCTTAGTATCCTATATACAAGTGAGTATCGCAGTGTAGTATATCAGTGGGTATCATGGGTATCCTAGTATAAGGTCATATATATATATATATATATATATTGGGAGAGGATATCACACCAAGGCTTATTGCATCATTTATTGCATCAAGCAATATCAGCCACACATTTTTTTGAAATGTGTGGTTATAAAGTATGTTGACGTGGCAGTAAATTTATGGGATGACTTATGACCACACATTTCAAAAAATGTCTGGTTGAGATTGCATGATACATTATTACTTGGTGCAGTATTCCACCCCATATATATATATATATATATATATATATATATATATATATATATATATATATATATATATATAGGATACATGGCAAATAGGTAATAGTGAATCTAATAACAAACATACCTACTTAAGATACAACTAGATATAAGAAATGAACCTAGTAAGCCCAAATTGATTTAGAATTGACTTAGAAACCTAATAAAAGAATAGATAGGTTTGATATTGATTTCAATTCACCTATTAATATTGTAAACTCATAATATAGGTTACTTGGACTTCGATACAGATTTTGACCTGTACCACCAACTCAGGATCACAGATGAGTACATCCTCTGATAGTTTTTATTACTTGATAGCTTCTATAATGCATATTTTAGTGATATTTTACTTGAATTCTGACACGTTTGTTACACGGATTAGTACTATATAGATCTCTAGTCATGAGATATTGCTTTTTATATTATCGTATAGAGCTTGATCATCGTTCTTGTATTTAGACCATATATTGTGATCTACGTGTCGTGACGTGTCATGATTCGGATCCATTCGTACTGGTCGGGATGGGGGAGTACTAGTTAGATATATGATCAAACCCTATTTAGACCGTATGGATAGCTAATCATACACTTCATGTATGATTGAGCATATCTTAGTTAGACCGTGGTTCACCTAAACCAATCACATATCGAAAGTAGTACTTCAAAACACTTAGATAGTTACAGCCTTCTTGTCTCAATCTTATTGTCATATGCCATGTTTACTCATGATTACTTGTTTTTCTTAATTTACCTTACCATAATTTTTTAGTTTTACTTGTTAATCATGTATTTTATTACTATTTCTTGTTTTATATTCTCTACCATTTATTGGAACTGCTTTCAGTGTTTGTACTTGTTCCATCCTGACTGGATAATATTTTTAGGTGACTATATTGAGGGCTAGTGTCCTACTTACTATGGGCCACATGAGAACTATGTAACTAAGCTTAATCCTACCCTTGCGGAAGATCAAGGAGTAATCACAGCAGAGACCCATCCTGCGACCTAGATATATTAGTATCACTTACTTTAGTATTTGACACCGGATTTATCTCCGAAGACCTATTTGAGATTGGATATGTTTTGGATTAGACTTATTTGGTTATTGAGATTCCTAAACATTAGCCTTGTGACTATTTAGTTTCTTCTCGTTATATTCTATCGTGCATTTATCTTCCTTAGATCTTGTGATTGAGTATTATCAATGTTTATATTATTGTCCTCCTTTAGAGAAATTGAGATATTACAGCGTGAGATTATGGATTATATTGTGGGATATTAGACAGCATTCTATCGTCGACTCTGCGGTGTAGACTAGACGTACCCACAACTCATGCTCGAATTTCTGGGTGCGGGTCGTGACAGACATCAAGAGCATTTGTAATTCCTCTAACTTCGATTCCATATTCTGCATGTGGATGTTGGCATCTTCATTGGCATCGTCACCTTGTGTCGCCATATAGGCCGGTGCACTCCTTTCTTCGATGAAAGGTATGGTATTTGGAGGATGCGTAGATTGATTCAATATTTTTGGCTTCAAACTCAGATCTGATAGATTGACTACCCCAGAGGGAGTACCGTATTGTGATGAGCGACTTTTTGATCTGGTCCCTTGGTACACACCTTCAGCGAGACTGTCCTGAATCAGTGCTCTATGTTCATCGTCAAAGTGTATCGGATTTACAACCAACGCTGGAGGGTGACTGGTCTCTTCCGTCCTCCTTAGCTTCTTTCGGCTAGATTGGTGCCACACATGTTGACCGAGGTGTGTGAAGGCTCCGTCTTAATGTCTTGACGTAAATACCATTTTTGAGTTCGTGGTAAGGTCATTTCAAGTCTGTAAAAGTCAAAGGCTGAACAGATCGGATCAGAGTTTGGTAGCAGCAGGTCAAGCAAGGGCCTGCAGAGCTTGGATTATGGAGAGTCTTCCTCTTATGATTAAGATGTCCCTGCAAATTTGTACTTGCTTGGCTCGACATTGGAATTCTAGCTGACAGAGGAGTAGGCATGATGGCTTTTTGATACCTTATTGCAGACACATGTACTCCAGGGAAACAGCTATCCTAGAGACATTTTGACTTTTAGCAGGTCGTATAATGTGCAAAATTGTCTACCCATAGAGGATTGATTATCCTTTGTAGGCAGACTGACTTCAAGAGGATGACTACTCTAGTAGACATTTTATGTAATGCTATAGATTCCAGAGGAATACCTTGTCTACGTTTAGGAGTTGTACTGGAGAGGCACCCCAACTGTTGAAGTCAAAGACCAGCTTTGACGTCGGTAGTGTTGCCTTTGCCTCATAGGAAGGAACTTTCGTGGTAGTAGCTTTAGCAGTTTTCTTCTGGTTGTCGCCTTATTGTAACCCTTTGACAGCATAGGGTTCGACTTTGGCTTTGCTCAAGATAAGATCCACAGACTCGTGGATGTTGAGGGCCTTGACATGTCCTATAATCTCCTCGTGAGAATGTGTTGTGCATCCTTGTTTGGTAGTATTAACACTGTTGTCTGTGGCGACCGATTCGGTAGAAGATCTCATTGTGACGATATGCATTGTACGGACTAGCAGAGCCCTCTGAGATCGTCTCCTCAAACTTCTATTGATCAAAATCGATGATCAGGGCGTCAATAAGATTTTTTTCATCTTTAATGTATCGAATTACGTCATCGCCTTCTCAATGGAGGAGATAGATGTCCCTAACAGAGTCGCCATCCACACAAGAGAGACGTGTGGAATGTAGAACTTCTTCTCAGTAAAAATTTATTATTAAACTTGTTTAAAACTGGATTATACAGATAGGTAAATACAATAGTCTAAAACAAGTCAAGATTCTGGGGAGATAGAACGATAGAGATCGGATCAAAGCGATTCCTTTACTCCGTTGACTATAGGACACAACTTTTGGGATGGGAAATATTGGGCGAGCAGGAACTTAGTATCCAGGCTAATGTCTGTTGTCACGTTGGTCATCCTTAATACTTGTGAAGTATCGGGTATTTAAAAAAAAATGACCTATCGACAGTTGTACTTGACTTCTCTATAGCATCGAGCGATGGACGGAAAGAAGCCGCTGAATATAGAGCTTCCATAGGAGATGGTGTCCTGTAATGGAGATGACATGGCCTACGTAACAGCGATGGCCGGACAGAATCATGGTTGATGAAAGGGGGCACGTTCTTCTGAAGATGCCAGGTGACTTTGCGATTATAAACAGTTTCATACCATAACAAGATCATAGGAAAAGAGGGTAGGTTGACGGTTATAGGCAGTTGTCCACATATGTACTAAACTTAAGCTTCTTGCGGAGTGGTGGCGATCGTGGGATGAGTGGCTGAGGCACATCCCCCACATAGTTATTTGAAATAAAGATCATAGAGTGGCAATTTCGCTCTAATTATTCTGTTAAAGTAAAAGAAGGCATTGAGGCCCTTTTTGTGGGTAGAAGACCCACAAAAATAAACTTTCCTGTGTGCAAAAAAAGGAATCCAGTCATGTGTGGGATTGGCTTTGACTTGACTGACGTGCTGACGACCGTCAATTTGATGATTGATGTGTCATCTATCTCTTGCAGAGCATGGTTCACTTGATGGGTTGTCACATGAGATAATATTTTGAGCCATTCTTCTGCTGAAGGGGCTTAACATAATTCTTCTTCTGGGGAATGCCTTAGAGCTATATTCTGCTGTGAAGGATTTTTGTTTAAAAAAAAAAATTCATGCTTCTATATGTGGGTATACCCGAGTGCATCTTGCCACGTGTGTTCAAAGGAGTTGTTCACCACTTATGAACCAACTGTTGAGAAGGTTTCGATTGCAAACAAATCCCAAGATGAAGTTATGGGAATTGCAACTGTGATGCTAAAACTGACTTCGGGGAAGACACTTACCTTGGAGAACATGAAGCATGTACCAGTAATTGCTAAGAATATGATCTTTGGGAGTCTGTTGTATAACGCAAGCTTAAGGATGGACATCAATACAAACCAGATGGTGATATCCTACAAAGGAACACACTTCGAGAATGCCTTTTGTACTGAAGGAATATTCAAACTACAAATTGTAACTTTGAATGCATTATTGAGGTGTCAATTTCTGGCTACTCTCTTGAGTTATGGCACAATATACTAGGATATGTTCATTGTAAAAGAATAAATTCTAGTCTAGACTTTATCTCCAAATGTGGGAGTAAGGAGATAGAGAAATATGAAGTCAGTGCTCAAACTAAAATTGTAAGAATGTCGTTTAGATGGGTGAACCGAAGTACAGATCTTCTGGAATTGGTGCACTCAGATATTTGTACTTCAAATAATTCTCCACAAAGGTCCAGATGAAGTATTTTATTACCTTCACTGATGACTTCTCTAAGTATGCATTCATCTATCTTCTCAAATCAAAAGATGAAGCGTTCAAGTAGTTCAAGGACTTTAAGGCTGAATCTGGACGTCAAACAGGATAATAGCTTAAGAGACTCAGAAGTGATCGAGGTGGAGAGTATCATTCCCTTCAATTTGTATCATCTTACAAAGAACATAGAATTGTTAATTAAATGACTGCTTCATACTCCCCTCAATCAAAATGGAGTAGCAGAAAGAAAGAATCGGACGTTGACCGAGATGATGAATTCAATGATGTTAACTACGAGTCTCCCGAACTGCTTTTAAGGAGAAGTTGTGCTAACGGTTATGTTTATTCTTAATAGAGTATCGTCTGCAAAATCAAATATCACTCTTTAAGAACTATGGTTCAAAGTCAAATTCAACTTGAATATCATTTGATTGTGGGGGTGCTGGCTTATGAAAAGCTTCCTGACATCAAGATTCAAAAGTTAGGAAAAAGAACTACGAAGACAATTTTTTGGGTTATGTCGAGAAGATTAATACTCGTAGGTTCCTTGATCTTGAAACAAATCAAATCAGTGAATTTTTCCATGCTAAATTCTTCGAGGCTCCGCCAGGCACAAGAACATTGTTTTAGCGGATCTTTCGAAGAACATTATAAAAAATACAGAGGAAGCTAACACTTCCAAAGAAGCAATAGTCCAAGAAGAAGTTGCGCTTGAAGATGCAATATATGACCCAGAACCCGTAGAGTCGTCATCAAAGCAAGTGAGAAATTCGAAGGATAAAGGAGATGACTTTGTCCCGTATCATGTGGATGCAGAACCGCTTACCTATAATGAGGCAATGAAGACTAGAAATGCTATTTTCTAAAAGAAGGCAATTAATGACATGATTGACTTTATTACATCAAATAACACTTGGTCAATCTGCCTGAAGGTGGTCAATCTGCCTGAAAGAGCAAAACACATCGGATGCAAATGGACCTTTAAAAAGAAGATAAAGTCCAATAAAATTGTTTGATAAGTTCAAGGCTAGTTTGGTTGCTAAAGGGTTTTCTCATACGCAGGAGATAAGACTACTTTGACACTTATGCTCCAGTTGCGCAAAAAATAACTATCAGAATATTGATTGCTCTGGGTGCTATTCACAATATGGTAATTCGTAGATGGATGTCAAAATAGCATTCATGAATGGAGATCTGACCGACGAGATTTACATACAACAACCAAAAGGATTTTTCGTCAAGGGTCTTGACAACAAAGTTTACAAGTTGGTTAAATCTCTATACGGTCTAAAGCACGCTCCAAAGATGTAACATGAGAACTTTGATAAGATCAGCAGATCAAACGACTATAGTGTCAGCGAGACAGATAAGTGTGTATACACAAAATTCTCTGATGGTAGAGGAGTTATTGTGTTTCTTTATGTGGATGACATGCTAATCATTGGTACGGATCTAGTGTGTCAAAAGAAAGAAGTTCTCGTCCCAAGTTCAGTATAAAGGACATGGGAGATGCTTATGTTATCCAGAGGATAAAAATTATTCGGACGAAAGTTGGGCTTGCTCTATCACAAACTCACTATATAAAAATACTCACGGGCTATGGATATCAAGATCTTTCTGGGATCGATACTCCTTATAGGTGTGACAAGAAGCTGAAGCCAAATCAGGAGATAGTGTCAGGTAGATAGAATACTCAAGAGTCATTAAAAGTTTGATGTATGCTATGAGTGCCATCAGACCTGATATTGCTTTCGTCGTAGGAATGTTGAGTCGGTTCATAAGCAATCCAAGTATAGAATACTGGAAAGTTGTGAAGAGAGTTATAAGATATATCAAGAGGACTTAGAAGTTTGCATTGTACTACAGCGGTTATCCAGCTGTGGTGGAAGGCTTCAGTGATGCTAGTTGGTGCTCAGAAGAAGAGAGAAAAAGGTCCACATGAGGATATGTCTTCTCCATGGGTGGGTCGGCTATATCTTGAAAGCCGAAGAAAAAGAGTTTGCTCTCTCACTCATCTATGGAGTTTGAGTTCTATGCTCTGGTAGATGCAGTGGATGAATTAGAATGGCTTCGGAAGCTCATGTATGATCTTCCTCTGATTGGTGCACAGATTTTGGCAATACCGATTTACTGCGACAACCAGACGACTACAGCAATAACATCAAATGATCTCTTCAATGGTAAGAAGAGAATTGTGCGACTTCGTCACACAACACTGAATGATCGAATCAAAGATGGCAACATTGCAATAGTTGATGTTCGGAGCCAGAAAAATCAGGTATATCCATTCACCAAAAGTCTCAAGCGCTAGATAGTCGAGGACACAGTGAAGAAAATAGACTTAAAGGAGTTCTCATATTCTGTTATTATAATAATTCCACCATAAAATATTATGCTATTAGTTCAAATAGAAATCTACTAGGTACCTTACTTTTGGTTCAAGGAATGATCATTGACTGAAAAATATCAGGTATAGAGGTTAGCCCTTGGAGATATTGTTGGAATTTTATCCTGAAACCCCTGTAGTATACTATTTGCTCTTTGTATAGAATAGATCGTGTGAGAGGATGACTTTAAGCCTTAATTTGTTCTTGGGCATTTGGAACGTCCGACGTGCTTAACAGGAAGCATTGGTAGTTCAGCACTACAAAGGGGCGAGTACCCCATGCTACAATAGTGTGACACCACATGAGGTGGGAACTCGACATCGGGCTATGTCACAGTGACGTAGCACCGCATAAAGGCAGGTAGCCTCATGCTGAAAAATAGAGAGTGGTAGTACAGCACTATAAAGATTTTGGTACTTCATGCTACAGTAGGATGACACTACTAAGGCTCTGGGCCATGTCATAGCAGTATAGCACTATAAGGAAGCAAAAGGTTTCATGCTAAAAAAAACTCTCTAAAGAACTCACTTATGTGTATGAATAGAGACAAGGTAAGCTTGTAGACATGCAAGATACATATACACATACCAAGTCAACACAGGGCCTTGAACGTGCTATCAGAGGGGCAATTGATGTCATTGTATGAGTGAGAAGGATAGCATCTATGATATTGAATTCAGGACATAGTCAATTTTCTATCATACAGTTATTTGACCCATATTGGAAGATTCAAGTCATAAGCGGCATCTATCCTAATGTATGATGTAGAGTTACTGTCCCATATATTAAAATATGTAGGGATTGTTGGGGTTTTGAGATTGAGTTCTAGAAAATAGTCTCACATTCGGCAAACCCAAGTGTATATTTCAATATAAGATTCATCTTTTATTGACTTGTACATATGAGGAGTGGTAGCCCATGTAAGTGGTTAAGATGGTGGGATATTTCTTTTTTAGAGTAAGGCTCAAGATGTTGGCACGGTGTGGTCACAGTCCAACCTGATTCTGATAATCGACGTAACTAGACTACATACAAATGGACTGCTACAAAGTACAACGACACTACATCTACCGGAAGACACCTGCTATAGTCGTCTGCAACTGTTTTGGTCTTTCTATTTTATTCTGTATTTTTTACTTTATTTGAGTTTAGAACTTATGTAATTCGAGTCACACATGGCAACTAGATGGCACTCAAGTCCACTCAAACAAGCCTACCCATAACCTAGTCCAAACCCAACTCAAACTGGACCCAAACTTACAAACTAAGTTCTGGTACATGGGTGACAGAACTCGACCAGAGTTCGGACCAAATTCGGTCAGGCCCAAGTCTAGTCCCCTGGTCTTCAGTTCATTCCACAAGTTCAGGGTACAACGTTCGAATTTATGAACGTTAGGGCATCCGAACTTGGTCAGAAAAAAGCCTATAAATAGAGAATGTATTTCACCATTTTAACTCACTCATCTCACTTTCATATTATTTTCATCTGAGCTTAAACTTTTCCATCACCAAGACAACTCTACCACAGCCTTCTAATTGCCAGTGCATCTTCGATTAGAAATTTGTTCGAGTTGTACTAGCTTAAAAATTCAGTTATTATTTTCAAAGTTGAAAGTCAGCGTGCTCTTCGCATCAAAGCGCATGTTTGTAAGAAGTTAGCGAGTACTTCGGATCAAAACCCGTGTGTCTATAAGAAGTCTGTAAGTCTTCGGATCAAAGCTTGTGATGTACATTATTTTACAAATAGTGGATTAACTCCGAGCAAAGAGTTCTCGGATCTGGACTAGTCCTCCACGAGAAAAACCAGGATAAAAAACTTCGTGTTTGCGTTTGATTTCTAAACTCTGTCTACTTTACTTATATTCTACTAATATTGTGATCTTAGTTTTACTTATTATAGCAGCTTTATAAGTTAGTAATTGTCTAACTTTTAATTGGATTATTTTGACACATACTCTACCCCTCTAGAGTGATTATAGTTGTCATTTCACAAGGCACCCAAGAAACATTTATGTTTTTTGTCACTCATTTCTTTCGGATCTCCCTTAGGAGCTAGGCCCCGAGCAGGATTAGCGACTCGAACAAAGGACGCAAAGTGGCGCTTTGATGACGCACTTTGCACTTCGCATCGGACGCGAGATGGCACTTTTGCGCAAGTTCCTCGCGAAGCAGAAATGTTGTGGTTCCACGCAAAAATGATGTGGTGCTACGCGAAAATGGTTGTTCGCTACTCCTGGAGCATAACTTCCATTTAGTAAAAATTACTATTATAACCGTCCACTTAATGAAAAATTATTCTCCAAATTTATTGTCCATAATGGATAGTGGACTTCTAAGGGGGCTTGGCTTTCCTATATATTCACAAGTTCTCTTTTGCATGAGAACAAGTGAATATATACTGCATGAGGAGACATAGCATGGCTTTCCTATATATTCACAAGTTCTTCTCTTTTGCACGAGAGAACAAGTGAATATATACTGCATGAGGAGACATAGCAATAGCCACATGAAGCAACAAAGTGTTTTCGGCTCGTACATGCTAAAGAAATCCAAGTTATGTCAGTGCAGGAGTGACAGGAGTGACAAATGAACATTCCAGAAGTTGTGTTTCAAAACGGTTCCTGTAAACAAATCGACAGTATAAGATCGAATCTTCCTTTGAACAACGATAATCTTAATCAATCCAAAAAGCTTTTTCATTTTAGTTTTCTTGTTGTAACAACTTGGTTAGATTGTTGGTTGTTGAATTCAAAGATTGTTATTCAAATCAGTTGGTGATCTTCTCCGTGCAAGTCAATTGGTAATTTTCTTCTCCGCACAAGTGGTTGCAAGTGTCAAGGTAACTATATTTTTCGGTTTTTAATCGTAACCACTGGAATAACATCAACTAGAGTTGCACTAGAATGCAAAACGGACACATCACCTAAACCTGACAAACTCGTCATTCATCTGATATGATGGTGGCCCCAAACAACAGCAACAGAGACCACACAAAGCTTCATGGCAAACTGTCAGTGCCATACTTGTTTTGCCCACATGAGTGTCGCAATCAAGTCCAAACAGATTCGTGGCTAAGAAGTCCAAGAAAACCTTGAGATTTTTGATATTTCTGGCCGCAATTAATAGATATTTCCTTGATTCATGTCTACAACTTCTGAAAGCTAGCACTTCTCGGAAAAAATACTCACTATGGGCAACCAAATATAACGAAAGATGTCAGTAACGTCCACCAAACAAGAACATTTTCTGGAATCAGGTTACAACAATACTAAAAATAACAGCCATGTTCCCAAATCAAACCACCCACGAATCCCCTCATCAAAGGATAGGATATGTACTTAAAATGAGAAACAGAAATGAAAGAACCCAAGTAGCATCAACCACAATTAGCTCAGTTCATTATAAAATCCAACTAATAATTTCTACATCTTCAATCTTCGATATCCAATTGCTACATGCCATTGTACTGCAAAAGTAAAATAACAGCCGTCAGCAGTATGCAGATAAAAATTCCAAACTCAAAATCCGAAAAAAAAACTAGAAGGAAAAAGAATATTGTTTCTTTTATATTATCCAATACCATATTAAATTATTAATAACATCTATAGCTTTAAGTTGTTTGTCTTGGGCTCTATTCCAAACTCAAAAAAATGGCTTGGGCCAAGTTACATTCAAGTCAAGACGGGTCAAGGCGCTTGAGACAGCCAAGGCTGCTTTTGAGGCAGTCACCTCCAGTTCCAAGGTGGCCACCTCAGGATCTCACCACCTGAATATTAGGTACCTAGGAGCAAGGGCATCTGAAATGCCTAGGTGGACACCTAAGACATCTATGAGGCGAGTTCGCTCAACATTCGGTATTTTGGTAGAACTCCAATATTTGTCTGCAAGGTGTCGTCTAGTTCTTAAATATGTTTGCATTTCACATAGTAATCCTCATATGGGCTAGTGAAAAAAAAAAATCTAATGTATGGTTCATTCGTTAATAATTTCAAAAGTGAAATCATCTTGACATTTTATTATCTCACTACTATGTTTTTACACAGAATGTATAGGCCTTAGTTACTATTTGCATTATAGTACTTCGTGTATATTGTGTCAGAAATGATAGGATAGTTTCCTGGCAATTATACAATGTTTGGAGATCCTAAAATTTTTCCTGTCAGATGTCCACGAGTCCTGAGGTGCCTAGATTAATCTCTATGCCTATGTTGGTTTATTGGCTATGTTGTTATGGGCGCTAGGCGAGGAGAATTGCCTCCCAACTCGGTACTTAGGTACTTCTTTGTTGCTCCTGCAAACTTTTCTAACTTCGAAGTTCTAGGTGACTCTAGACGGTCACCTAGGCGATCATCACTACAACCAAGGAAAATTAACCCAAGACGAGTCGGCAAATTTTTTACCTGTATGTCTAGGCGTCGCCTCTAACAACATTGTTTGTTGGTTCATATATGATTTTAGCACACCAAAACTCAAGCTAAATTTGAGATATGAAATCAATCTTGGATACGCATCAACTGAGAGTTAATAACTTGCTTATCAAACATATATTATTAACTCTGTTTCTTTTGGTAGTAGAGGTGGCAAGATAATATGGTCTTAATCATAAAGGATAACTAAAGAGAGTTATCATTAAGAGTTTGAATCCCTCTGGATCACTGTGTCAATGTCAGTTTAGAGATGAGGTGCACAATGAAATGAAATAAGTTTCATGATACTTGTACTACTGAAAATATTGCTTTCATACAAACGAAGTTTGGTGTGATGTCTTTTGAGCCTGCCCTCTCTAATATTGCTTTCATACAAACGAAGTTTGGTGTGATGTCTTTTGAGCCTGCCCTCTCTAATATTGCTTTCATACAAACGAAGCTCTAAGAGAGTTATCATTAAGAGTTTGAATCCCTCTGGATCACTCTGTGTCAATGACAGTTTAGAGATGAGGTGCACAATGAAATGAAATAAGTTTCATGATACTTGCACTACTGAAAATATTGCTTTCATACAAACGAAGTTTGGTGTGATGTCTTTTGAGCCTGCCCTCTCTAATAAGGGAACCAAGTTACATTAGACTCCAAACTCGTGATGATACTATCAAAATAGGGACAAAATATAATCTTATGTGTTCTTGGAGTTGTTGTTGCTTCATTATTACCATCATTGCTATTGCTACACTTGCTTTACTATTGCTGTACTGTTGTGCATTACCATTGCCATATGCATGGTTGTCATTGCTGTTCTGCGACGATCAGGTTATATCATTATTATACTATGGCATCATCACACTACCAAAGCAACTATATGCAAACCCGTCTTTACAAGTCGCAACGGTTGCACTATATTCTCAGCATTACCAATACATTTCATGTTTAACTTAACAAGATAGTTCTTATTTGTGCATTGTAGAATTCTAAAATGATCATTTGAATTTTGTCTAGTTCGAACCTTTTTGTATTGCTCCAAGTCGCAATTTATGATAGACAACTAAACAATCCCTTTAGACTAGTGTGTTGGTCGTTGTATCCTCATCAAGAACAGCCTATTAAGAGCTTTCGTAAGCATAGGAATCGAAGGATTTTCTCGATCACAAGGGTTAATGAGTTATGGATCCTGAATCACAACATAATCTTATATACACCTATGCATTATTTTACTCATTCAAAAAAAGGTGACTGTCAACAATTAACCCAATATAAAGGATAGTACACGTTGAGTGAATGTATGCTATGGACTCCCAATTAAAAAAATCATCTAATTCAGCATCCACAACTCACGATCGAGAAAACGCTTCAATTTCTCATATAGACATATGCATTATTTTTCTCATTCAAAAAAGGCATTGGTCAACAATTAACTTGCTATAAAGGATAGTACACGTTGAGTGAATGTATACTATGGACTCCCAATTGAAAAACCATAACATAGGTGTTCATTGAGTTTGCAATTGCAAAACCAAGCTATTGACACCCAATTGTAAACCTAGGTTATGGGTTTGCAATTGGGTGTTTATAGCTTAGGCTTCCTCCATGTGTATTATCCTTTTTATACTAAGCTAATTACTAGAGACTTCCTCCAAAAAGTTGACTTCTTTTAACACAAAGGGATACACTTTTCAAGTTAATGTATGGATACTTCCTTCACATATTTTGAACATTTTTCACACATGAGGGGATGTTCTCTTCTATGATAATTTCTATGGTGTCTTTAGCGGGATTGTGTTAGGCGGTCCACTGTTGGGGAAGAAGACTATTATGGGTTTACAATTGTGTTTCTTTTGGATTTTTTATGAAAATTGTGTGGCTACCCATGTAACATGTCATCTTCTCACATCTTCATTCTCCTTTATTTGCATTTCCTATTTCTTCCCCTAATTTCCCATTCATAGAAGACTGGAAATAAAGGACAAAATCTCTCCCCTTTTTCTTTTCCTATTTCTTTCCCATATTTCCCATTTGCAGAAGACTGAAAATAAGGACAAACTCTCCATCCCCTTCCACTTTATCCTAAATCAAAGGTTACAACGGTGGTTTTAAGTATCTGTTGTAACCAATACAGAAAATGTCACCATTGGAACTACACAAACCCGCATATTCAAAACCACTCAAAAACCCCCAGAAGGCCGAAACTGATATTCATATGAATGTTTCTGAAACCTATACCAAAACCACTACTTTCTGATGCGGAATGAATGCGAAGTTTAAATATCAGCAATAAAATTGAATTAAAGCAAGTTTACTCAACTCTTTGCTAATTAACAAATAATTCCTATGTTGCCAAAATTAATGATTATATAAAGTAAGAGACCAAAGCTAGCATGCAAACTTTGAATTTTGTAGGAAATTGAATCAATTGTTACCACCAAAATCAAACGAGTTCTCCATTTAATATTTAGAATGATAACAAGTTTCAGTTTAAGTTTGTAGAAGCACTCAAGCTTATTTGTGGATCAGCAACTTATTGATAGTATATTAGATGTAGACACGGTTGTTTCAATTACTTGATTAATTGAAAAATGTAGAATGAGAATAATATGATAGTTTATTGATAATGAGCGACTACATTATATATAGGAGAGGAGTCGGCCTCTCTCTATTATTCTATCCGATGTGGGACTAAGGGTGTGTTTGGTAGGAGAGAAAAATGGGAGGAAGAAAAATGGAGGAAAAAGTGAAGGGAATGATTCATTTTCTCTTGTTTGATATGGAAGAAAAAATGGAAAGATTTGTTTTCCCTCCTATCATAAGAAATTGAATACTTCCAAAAGTGGAAGAAAAGTGGAAGGAAAAATTCATGCTTATATCAATTAACAATTATATCCCCATATGAATTGTATTATTTAAAAATTATTCATGAAGTCAAATGGTAAATAAATGTTTCTAGTTGAGGATAAAATTGGTAAAACCTATATTTTTTATTTTTTTTCCTTCCACTTTTCCTTCCATACCAAACAAAAGTAAGTGAATCTCTTCTCTTTTCCATCCTTTCTACCAAACACAAAGGAAGAAAATTATCTTTCATTTCCCTATGGAAAGAAAATACATCCTACTCTTTTTCTTTCCTTCCAATTTTTTATTATTCCTACCAAACGAAGCCTAAAATCCAATACACTAATACTTAACATCCTTCCTCAAGCTGGAGCATAGACGTCAATCATGTCCAGCTTGTTACAAAGAAACTGAACCCGATAACCTAAAAGAGACTGCGTAAAGATAATATGATCGTCGGTCCCCACATGGTGAAATGTTATCATTCCCTTTCGAAACTCATCACGAACAAAATGGATGTCAATCTCAATATATACCGTCCTTTTATGAAATACGAAATTGGTAGAAATATGGATAGCAGACTGGTTATCATACCACATATCTGCTGCTTCGAATCCTACTTCTTCTCCAAGTTCCTTCAGAAGATGTTGCAGGTATAATACCACTGATGAGCCATGAGCAATAGCTCGGTATTCCGCTTCCGAACTTAATCGTGGGACTACACTTTGCTTCTTGCTTTTCCACGATACTAAGTTCCCGTCAATAAATATCGAGTAACTAGATGTAGACCGTCTATCCGAAAGACTCGCACCCCAGTCAGCATCTGTAAAATACTCAAGATGAGTATGCCCATGATTCTCCATCTGAATTCCTTTTCCTAGATTCTAAGCTAGATAATGTAGGATTCTGAGAATTGTCTGCCAATATGGAACTCATGGAGAAGCGATAAACTTACTCGCAACACTTACAAAGAAATATCTTGACGAGTCATGACTGCTAAGTAGTTAAGTTTGCCAACCACCCGTTGATACTGATCAGGATTGGTTCTCAGTATCCCCTCATCGGAGAGTAATTTTATCCCAGGATCTACGGGTGAGGTTGCTCCCTTAGTTTGCATCATTCATGCTTCAGTCAAGATGTCAAGTACGTATTTTCGCTGAGACATTACAATGTCTTGCTTTTTTCTTGACTTCAGTGCCCAAGAAGTACTTTAACGATCCCATATCTTTAGTCTGAAACTGTTCACCCAGAAACTTTTTCAGTCATGCAATTTCTTGATTGTTGTCTCCCGTTATCACAATGTCATTAACATAGACACCAAGTAGTATCCGTCCGGCTGATGTATGTCGATAGAATACTAAATAATCTTTCTTTTATTGGCACTTGCCAAACTGGGTAACGACATTTGTAAATCGACCAAACCAAGCAAGAGGTGATTGTTTGAGACGGTATATGGCCTTTTGCAGATAGCATACTTTATCCTTCCTTGCAACGAATCCAGGAGGTTGCACCACATACACTTCCTCTTCAAGGTCCTTATGAAGAAAGACATTATTTACATCCAACTGAAGTAGAGGCCAGTCATAGCGAACAGCTAAGGCTAGAAGCACTCGCACAGAAGTCATCCTAACAACTAGGTAGAATGTTTCAAAATAATCTTCTTCGTACGTCTGAGAATATCCTTTTGCCACAAGAAGAGCTTTCAGACGATCAAAAGTGCCATCCGATTTACCTTGATTGTGAACACCAATTTGCATCCTAACCAAGGTTCAAAGTATCGGTATCGGAATCGGTATCGGACCATTCCTATGAGTATCGGGATCGGCGGTATCGGTAGTATCGGCGGTTTCGGATCGGAGTATCGGATTTTTTGATATCAGAAAGCAAACAACTATTAGTAAATTATTAACATTTTAGAGAATATATTTTATACATTTATGCATAATTAAAAGTATTTTCAGTATTGTTTCTTAGTATTTTTGATATTGAATGAAATAGTAGTCATCCTTGTCGATTGATTTATATGCGATAGATAAGTTTTCCTCTTTTATATGTTTTTACAACCTTACTATGCTTTTACATCCTTTCTAATTGGTCTTTTTAATTCAAATTTTTTTGCCGAATTGACTGGAAAAAAGACCTCTAATGTCGATATCGGTCAGTATCGGTCGGTATCGGATCGGGACATGCCAAACTGTATCGGTATCGACCGTATCGGATCGGTATCGGCCGATACTTTAAACTATGATCCTAACGCCTTCTTACCAGTAGGCAAATCCACCAGGTCCCATGTATGATTCTCCCGAAGCACAAACATTTTCTCTTCCATAGCGGCACGCCAACCAGGATGTTTGAGTCATTCCTCTGCAGAATTGAAAATCTGAATCCCATCAATAGTAGCCACCAAGAATTTAGTGTGTCGCGAGTACTTGGTAGTTTTTAACATACAAAGGATGGTCGCGACATGCACGACAGGGACGAGCTGGTATATCATGTGGTGGTGAAGCAGTGGAGCGGAAGGAGAACCCTGATGACGACACCGGCTCTTCAGTTGTGGGTACTCATGGGGATGCATGTTTTGACAGAGCTGGTGATTGCAATCCATGGGACGACGAGCCTGGCACTGCCGGTTCCGACTGAGTTAATGTTTGCGGACCACTGGACGGCAAGACTGACTTGGTAGGGGTGGGCACCCTTACGGTGGTCTGCTGGGTCTGAACTGGATAAGAGAGAAAGTTCTCATTTGGATAAATTTTTGGAACATAATCGGTAGTTGGAGGGTGCGGGGGAAACTCATTTTCAACAAAGGTAACATCACGAGACATAAAATACCTCTTCAAGGTTGAAAAAAATAACGATACCATTTCTGATCTTTCGGATACCCAAGAAAAATATACTTGATAGTCTTCGGAACCAATTTAGAAAGAGTAGGTCGAGTAGGTCGAGTATCCCGAACGTAACACAAACAGCCAAAAAATTTGAAAGGTAGAAGAAACAGTACACGATTGGGATAAACCGAGAAAATAAAGTATTGTCATTAAAAACAGAAGGCATATGATTGATCTGATAGCAAGATGTAAGGACCGCATCCGACTAAAATTTTCTGAGAGTACGTGAATTAAACATAAGAACATACATTGTTTCCAAAAGGTGGTGATTCTTGCGTGCGGCCACATCATTCTGTTGTGATGTGTAAGAACAGAAAGTTTGGTAGATGATGTCATGTTTAGTCATATGAGAATGGAACTCACGAGATAAAAACTCACTACTATTGTTACTCCGAAAATACTTAAAAGGAATCCCAAATTGGATTTTGATTTCCACATAAAAATTGTACCAAATATCAAATAATTCGGAGCAATTTTTCATCAATTAGACAGGTGATGCGAGAGTAGTCATCAACAAAGGAAACAAAATACTTGAAACCCGTCACAGATTCAATGGGGCAAGGCCCTCATATATCAGAATGTAGTAACTCAAAAGGAGCTGATGCAGCTTTATTTAGACTCACCGGATAGGGTATCCGGTGATATTTGACCAAACTACATGACTCACAATGAAAAGGAACTTGAAAATCTAAATATGGACATATTTTCTAGAGAGCTTGGATAGATGGGTGATCTAACCGACAGTGCAACTCAAACGGATCAAATTTCACGCCGGCATAGGCAACGAAAGAATTTATGTCAAACAGGTACAAGCCTCCAGCCACATGCCCCCTACCGATAGTAGTTTGAGTCTTTGAATCCTAAAAAATCAGAAAAAAAAATCTAGCATTGCAAGTCACGAGTAATCCGACTAATTGATAGTAAACTGAATGGGTTTCCAGGTGTATGTAAGACTGAAGTGAGTGGCAGAAAGAAAGAAAAAAACGAATATTTCCTTTTCCACAACTTTCAGTGAACTGTCATTTTTAACAGTAATATCGGTCACACAACCCACCGATACATAACCTCAACATACCTACGTCATATGTCATGTGATCAAATGCACCATAGTCAACCACCCACTACTTCGACCTTACCACGCATGCCGCAAAATATCCGATTGTGGCTCCAGATGTAGAAGCTTCACCACGACGTTGAGTTTGGAATTTAGCAAATTATGCATAGGTATCTGTCGTCATTTGCACGGATAGCCTATCATTGTCAGGAGTATCTGAGGCAACGTTGGCGACAAGTGCTTTGGAACACTGCCATTGAAAGTGTCCTTGTTGACCACAGTTGAAACATGTCCGCGTTCAGCCTCTATCACGGCCACCATCACCTCGTCGTACCATTTCGGCCAGTATTCGGGCCACCACGTCTACCACCTCGACCACCATGGATTCCACCACGAGCAGTACCCAAGACAGATTAATCAGCAGGTGCATCACTTGTATCATTGCCGACTACTTTAGTTGTCCGCAAAACACAAAAGTGGGCTTCCAGTGAGATGGAACCTCGGTCCCAAAAATAATCTGAGACCGTGCAGAGTGCATCAAATCGAAGAAAGACAAGATACGCCATGATATACAGTTGCTGACATTGATTACTTGTCTTATCGATATTCGTCGTTAGGGGTAACACACGATCCACCAAATCAGGTAGGACCTTAAAGGCATGAAAATGGTCCTTATGTGACTTGTCTTCCTGATCCGTTCGGTAGACACCAACAACTGAGTCATAGATAAGAGACGAATCACATTTTCCATCAAACGCAGTCGCTAGGACCTCCCATAACTCCTTCACTGAATCCGTGTTCTGAACCATGTCTTCAACCGATGGTTCCATTGAATTCATCAACTGTGTAAACAGTCCACTGTCGTCCGTCTTCCACTGTTCGTATGTGGAATAATTCATTGTTGGGGGGTTGTCAGTCAGATGTTTTGCCAACCATATTCCCTGAAGTGTCTTCTCGACCTTCTTTCGCCGTGTAGAGTAATTATCTGGAGATTCAGTCGTCGATCGACAAGTCAAATTGATGAAATCGTCATGCCAGTGCCCGGTGTTACCGCCACTGCGTTCCCGGCACTGATCTTGTCAGCAGTACTACTCACCGCAGTGTTCGTCATCCTTCAATAATCTCGATTCAATTGTCGTTGATCGTCCCGACCCAATATTCACATAGCCAGAACCGGCTCGCACAAGGTAAGCAGAGATCGAATGTAGATCACACAAGCCATGACAGAGATGCAATCCAAGTTATTTTCTGTTAGATCCTGATGTGGATACTGGGCCATGAACAGAGATTCAAGCAAACTAAGTTTGCTCTCTGTTAACTCATGATGTCGTTGTTGAGGTTCAGAGGTTAACGCTAACAATCCATTGTTTACCCTTAAGATCCCAACGTCGACGATTTTTTTTAGAAACTAGGGCTAGGGTTTGGGGTGGCGGCTGCTAGGAGGGGTGGATTTGAAATCTAGGGTTAGGGTTTGGGAGGTGGCGGCTGGGAGAGGCTAGATGAGACATATAGGGTAAGGGTTAAGGACTAGGTGGCGGCTTGGGAATAGGGGGTGGTGCTGATAGGTGTTGAAGATGGTCGGAGGAAGGGGTATGGGGACCGGAGATGGTCGGAGGAAGGGGGATCGAGATGCTGAAGATGGGGGGTGGGGGGGTTCATAGGCGGGGCTGTGGGAGGGAAGCACCAGAGGAAGGTGGGCGGGGCAGGGAAGAGGAGGGGGCGGATAGGTTGGCGGCTAGGGTTAGCGTTAGATTTTTTTATAGTGGAGAGAGAGATGGATGGCTCTGATCCATGTAGAATGAAAATAATTGGATAGTTTATTGATAATGAAATACTACATTATATATAAGCGATGAGTTATTATTCTATACGATGCGGGACTAAAACCCAATATACTAATACTCAACAGAAAGAAAATTTGAACTTGATTTGTCGAATGATTACCTGATTATGACTGTTGTTGTTGTCTGCTTTTGATGTTTGTTGCTTCTACTGTTGTTGCTTTATGTTGTTGCTTCTACTGTTGTTGCTTCATGTTGTTGCTTCTGCTTCATGTTGTCGCTTTTGCTGCTACCTCCTTCTGCTGTTACTTTTGCTTGTTGTTGTCCAGAGGGGAGTAGCAAGGAGGTTGGGAATAAGAGGGGTATGACAGAAGGAAGTATTAGGCTATCGCAGCCAGGAGGAAAGTGGAGCTCATCAGAAGTAATTTCTTCCCATTCATTCATTACCTTCTTTAATGATTGAGGCGGTTAAATAGATTATATAAGACCAACAAAGTTCCTAAAGAATAGGTATGCAACAACCACTCAACAACCAACTACTCTTAAACAACTCAACAACTAAACAACCCTTCTCCCTAAAGATTAGGTAAATTCTGTTTTGACAATGGAAAAACAGTAAAAAAAATCTGAATTCAAAATTTAAATACTAAAGCATAATGAGGCATGATGTCCTCATCAATTTCCTGGGGATAAAATGAATTCGGCTCTAACGAATGACTCTCGTGGCTACTGTCATATTGCTCCAGTTAATCTGGATCAAGGCACTGCAGCTCCTACCGTGTAATCAATAAATCATCAGATTTATGATCATCCAATATTCTATCAATATGATCTGCTGATTGGGACCATAAAAGTGAGGGTAGTGGTAGGAAACTCTGACAAATGATCAAGGATAGGCCCATGTGAATCCACAAGTGGATTATTTGAACAAATTGGGTGACCCTTGTAAGCCACCAAATCTTCAATGTTAAATGTGGAACTGATTCCGAATCCATGTGGTAAGTCAATGACATATGCATTAGATCCAATTCTCTACAAAATTTTAAATGGCCCTGCACTGCGAGCATGTAATTTCTTAACGGGTCCTGGAGGAAACCGTTCCAATCTAATTTGAACCATAACATAATCACCAATTTGGAATTCAAAAAAAATTGTGTTTATCAACAGAAGACTATATTGAGCATTACTTAATTCAATTTTTTGATAATTTTTTATGCAAATTATGAACATATTTGGCAAATGCAGATGCAAAATCAGATATCCTAGAATGCTGAGACATAGAAACGAGATTTATAGGCCTCCTAGGTTTGAAACCATGCACGATCTAAAATCAACTCATGTCTATAGACCTATTAACTGAACAATTATATACAAACTCAGTCCTAGATAATATGAGATCCCAATTCCTAATATTTTTTCTAATCAAACAACGTAGCTGATTTCCTGAACTCCTATTAACTACCTCAGTTTATCCATCAATCTGGAGATGATAAATCGTAGTAAATGTAAACTTTGTTCCTATTAAGTGCTATAGGATTTTCCAAAAGTAGCTTTTGACTTAATGTCCCTGTCGGACACAATCGTTTTCGGTAATCCCATAAAATTTAACGACTTTATCGAGATAAATCCTAACAATTTTGGAGGTGTCTTGACGTTTTAGAATAGGGTAGAAAGTGGGTCATTTTCGAAAAATGGCCTATTACCACAAAGATGGAATTATGTTTCCTAAGGGTCTTCGGTAAACCTAGCACGAAATTCATGCCAACATCTATTCATGTACCATCTTTTCTTATAGTCAAAAGTATTGGTACGACGTAAGGACTCATGCTCTCCATGATAAACCCTTTAGCTAATAACTTCTTGACTTGCCGCAACATATTAGGTAAGGTTGCTCTGGGACAAGATCAATAGCGTATTGAATGTCACGTATCGATGGCAAACTGTTCTAAAGATCCTTAGGAAAAACATACTTAAACTCTTCAAGAATGGAGATTACTTCAGTAAGTGCTCTTGAGAGTCATTGATTTTCCTAGCAACCAAGGTAACTACGGTAGTCCCTTTTGCAATCTCATCTTTTATTTCTTTAGAGCCTATAAGGGCAAGTCATTTCTTCTTGTCGGAGGTTACAGTCTTCTCATTATTTGGATTTGGCTTTAGTGCATAGGATTGCACCTAATCTTTTGACCCTTATACATGAATGTGCAAGAGTTGGAACGTTCATGGAGAGTGACGTCTAAATCGAATGGCCAAGGTCTTCCTAAAATGATGTTCCACGTCTATTTTAATCATATTGCACCATATATTGTCCTTGTAACTCGCAAACCCTACAGGAACAAGACATCTCTCCTTAACGCTAATCGATGACTCATCTACCCATCTAACCTTATACGGGTTAGGGTGAGGTTCAGTCTCAAGACCAGTTTTGGCTACTATATTATATGCAATAGCATTGACACAACTCCCACTATCTAAAATTATCTTACAACATTTATTACCAATTCTAATAAAGATATGAAAAATGGAGGTACGACGCCAATAGTCGGTCTCTCTACCTTGTGACAAGACATCGAATAATACTTAAGCATAGGGTCCTCACGACTCCTATCGACATTCCCAAAAGTCGGGGTACTCCTAATGAGACCCATATACCCATCGTCTTCAGGACGATCATCTTCGCACTCTCCTAGATATGGTTCATGTACTACTACGTTGACACACTGACCCATCGTCTTCAGGACGGTTATCTTCGCTCTTCGCACTCTCCTAGATATGGTTCATGTTCTACTACGTTGACATCCTAGCCTTCATCAGGTTGATCATCTAAAGGAGGGCCTGAGTCGGACACTGATGTGCGCAATGACCATAACCATGACACCTATAACACTCAGTAGGAGTATTAACCTTGGGAGCCTCCCCAAGCAAATCCTTTTCTTTGGGGTTTCTGGACGACGACTACACTAGACTTTGGCTTGGATTAGGACTAGTTAAACCTAGGCTTTGACTCATTAGGTATGTTAGGAGTGGTCCATGAATCACGCTACGCTGCCTATTGAAAGAGGGTCTTTGAAATCGCTCAAGATCTTCAACCAATTGATAAGAATTCTCTAATAACGTCACCTCATGCAGAAATAAATCACGTTGTAGATCATCTCAAAGCCCAGACCTAAACCTAGAAATAAATCACGTTGGATGTCAACGTAGTAGAAAATGAACCATATCTGGGAGTGTGAAGATAATCGTCCTGAAGATGATGGGTATATGAGTCTCATTAGGAGTACTCCGACTTTTGGGATGTTGATAGGAGTCGTGAGGACCCTAGGATTAGTGTTGTTCCATGTGTCTCATCACAAGATAGAAAGACCGACGATTGGTGTCGCACCTCCATTTTTCACATATTTATTAGTAATCAATCATGTAACATGATTTTGGACAGCGAGAATTTTGTCAACACTATTGCATCTAACATAGTAGTCAAGACTGATCTTGAGATTGAACCTTACCCTAATCCGTATAAGGTTAGGTAGGTATACAAGTCATCCATCAGCGTTAAGGAAATATGTCTTGTTCCTGTAGAGTTTGTTATTTACAAAGACAAGGTACGATGTGATTAAGATTAGATGTGGAAAATGTTATTTTAGAAAGATCTTGGCTATTCAATTTAGATCTCTCTCCATGGATGTTCCGACTCTTGCACATTCATATATAAGAATATTAAGCTCAATCCTATGCAACTAAAGCCTAATCCAAATATTGAGAAGAGTGAAACTTTCGACAAGAAAAAAGGGCTTTTCCTTATAGTCCCTAAAGAATTGAAAGATGAGATTGCAAAAGGGACTACCGTAGTTGCTTTGGTTGCTAAGGAAGTCAAGGAGGACTCCCAAGAGCAAGTTCTAACTGAAGCTATCCCCATCCTTGAGGAGTTTAAGGATGTTTTTCCTGATAATCTCCCAAGTGTTTACCACCGATGCATGACATTCAACATACTATTGATCTTGTCCTGAAAGTTGACAAAAAAGTTGCTGATGTGCTTAGCAGAAGTATAGTTGTAATATCTGGCATGGGTGCCAAAGTTGTTGACCTTGATAAGGTTAAAAAAGAGTACGAGTCGTGTCCTGACTTTGGTAAGATTTATGTACTTTTGAGAGATGGGTTGACTCGTGAAATAAATGGCTTTCTATTGACAAATGGCTATTTATTTCGATTTAGCAAGCTATGTATCTCACGTACTTCATTGAGAGAATTCTTGGTGTAGGAATTGCATGCTGGTGGTTTGACCGGTCACTTTGGGCAAAATAAGACTAGAAGCGTTGTTGGGGATCAGTTTTATTGGCCTAAAGTCAAAAGAGATGTTACAAAGCTTGTTGGTCAATATCGTACTTGCCAACGAGCTAAGCAACAGAAACAAAATACAGACTTGTACACTTCGTTTCCTACACCTAACCACTCATGGATAGATGTTAGTATGGATTTCGTACTAGGTTTACGGAAGACCCTTAGGAAACATGATTCTATCTTTGTAGTAGTAGACTATTTTTCGAAGACGGTCCACTTTCCAAAATTGTTAGGATTTATTTCGATTTAGTCGTTTGATTGCATGGGTTACCGAAAACAATTGTCCGACATGGATGTTAAGTTTCATAGCTACTTTTGGAAAATCATATGGCACTTGATGGGAACAAAGTTGACATTTACCACGGCTTATCATCCCCTGACTGATGGAGAGACTAAGGTGGTTAATAGGAGTTTAGAAAATCTTCTACGTTGTTTAGTTGGGAAAAAATATCAGAATTGTGATCTCATATTACCTAGGGCCAAGTTTGCATATAATTGTTCAGTTAATAGGTCTATAGACATGAATCTATTTTAGGTCGTGCATGATTTTAAACCTAGGAGGCCTATAGATCTCATTCCTATGTCTCAGCATTCTAGGGTATCTGATTTTGCATCTGCATTTGCCAAACATATTCATAATTTGCATAAAGAAATCAGCAAAAATATTGAATTCAGTAATGCTCAATACAAGTCTTCTGCTAATAAACAAACAGAAAATTTCTTGAATTCCAAATTGGTGATTATGTTACAGTTTGAGATCGGAACGGTTTCCACCATAATCCGTTAAAAAATTACATACTCGCAGTGCAGGACCATTTAAAATTTTGTAGATAATTGGACTGAATTTGTATGCCATTGACTTACCACCCGAATTTAGGATTAATTCCACATTTAATATTGAAGATTTGATGGCTTACAAGGGTACCACAATTAGTCCAGATAATCCACTTGTGGATTCACATGAGCATACCCTTAAGCCTTTACTAGAGAGTTCCCCACCACTACCCTTATTTCTATGGTCCCAATCAGGAGATCACATTGATAGAATATTGAATGATTAAATTATCTCTACTAGAGATGGTGGTTTGTAAACGTTATTTGGTTCGATGAAAAGTTCGTCCTGAATCTGATAATTCATGGATTACAGGGGAGAAGCTGCAGCGCCTTGATCTAGATTTACTGAAGTACCATAACAGTAGCCACGAGAGTCATTCGCCAGAGCCGAATTCCTTTCACCCCGGAAGAATTGATAAGTACATCATGCCACTAGTCATGAAGACTTACCAACGTAGAAGACAGCACAACACAACCTTGCTATGCATCAGCATCTGAGTTATAATCGGGACGAGTTCGAGTTCATAGTTCACTATTATTTGTTTGTCATTTTTTTATTTGTTTGTTATTTTCTTTTTGAATAAGTACCATTTACCTAGTATGTAAGAAAGGTTGTTTGTTGTTTACATATTCTCTAGGAAGAGTAGTTGGTTGTTGAGTTGTTTGTTGTTTATCGATTCTTTAGAAAGTTTATTGGCTTGTATAATCTATTTAAACCTCTCAGTCATTGGATGTGAGAAGCATGAATGAATGAAAAAATTACTTTTGATAAACTCCACTTTTCCCCTGACTACGATAGCCAAATAGTTCTTTCTTAACCCTTTTCTTATTTCCGACCCTCTCTTTCTTTCATGACCAACGTCAACAACAACAGCTGCGCGCGGTGATAGCAGCAGCGTGCAGTGATAGCAGCAATGCACGATGCAACGACAACGGAACAGCAGCACAACGACGGGGGTGCAACAGCAACAACAGCGCAACGATGGCAGCATCAACAACAACGTAATGGCAGCAACAACATTAGCCCCTTCCAGTAACCATTTGATTTGATATTCTGATTCTAGTCTCATTCTCCATTTTGAATCAAGTAATTAAGTACATCTAGCATCTAATATACTATCAATAGATTGTTAATCCACAAATAAGTTTGAATGTTTAATCCAATATAAAACTGGAAGTTGTTGTTATCATCCTAAACATTAAATGGAGAACTAGCCTAAATAATGTTGTAACATTTAATCAAATCTTTTACAAAATCTAATATTTGCATGATAGCCTTTGGTTTCTTGCTTTATAAAAATACCTATGTTAGGAACCTAGGAATTATTTGGTAATTATCAAACGAATTAAATGAGACTTACTCCAATTCAATTTAATTGTTGATTTTAAAACTCACATTCTTACCGCATCATCCACTTTGTTTAATCTATTATTTAGGTAAAAGTCATTCATATTGTCATATAGAAGATAATTTCTTAATGAAAATAAGAAGCTCGTCTGAGGTGTGAAAAAACAAGGACACCGATTTGGTTCATGGTTTCGATTCCTATTCTAGGTTGCATAGACTACAACTTGGAATATGGAAATTTTAGAAAATTTGGGATACGGATTCAATATAAATATAGTTTACATATACACATAAAAACATGTATACATGCATACTTTATACACTAGGACTTCATAATATCTATAAGTATGCATGTCCTTCAATAGCAACTAGGTTCCAAAAGTTCTAGAAAAATATATGCAACAAAGAAATGTTTACTTTCTCATATCTCAATAATAAATATTTACTTTCTCATATCTCAATAATGCTCAGCATAATCATGACCATACCAAATCACTTTCAATCACGGTTCAAGTCCCTTTGAAACCTAACTGGTGGGCATATCCTTAGTATGTTATAATTCATCATTTATAAAAAGTTGGAACCTTTTGCAATTACCTCAAATTTTAATTTTGTTTCTTGCGTCATGGTGTTGCTACTAAATTCATGTGTTAATTTCCTAGTATGTCTCTTATTTCATATCTACAATGTAAAAAAGAGAGCTCTCTTTAAATTAGAAAGCACACACACTCCAAAAATATGTCATGTCCTTATGACGTCGTGTTGGACACGACAAGGATAATCCTAAACACACGAGGACACTCCAAAATAGATACCAAATCTGTGTCGTCGTGTCCGCGACATATCATATCTTATTCATGATCATGTGACAAAGTCATTAAACCTCTTCTTACGAAGAAACACTTTGTCGACTTAAAGGATCTATTTTGAAGGAAAAAGAATTATTTTTCTTTACAAAATATGGTTTTTTTCCCTTTACTTTTGCTACCAACATTAGTCCTATATATACATCGATTTAAATTTTTGAACATGCTCACATAAATCTTTAGACTTCGGTTGTGGTTGCCCCCTCAATGTTTCCATTCCTGTGGGAAGGTTATCCAATGTGTCATAATGTCATGTCTGGTATTCAATACGGGATCACCTATACTGAAAACAATAAGGCAGATTTGAAGTCCACTTAGTGAAACTGCTACAGTCTCTGTTCTCTAAGACTCTAACGAGTATCAGGTATAAGGGTAAGCATATGATTTGGTTGGTTGGTATATTTCATCTAATAATATATTTGATTAAGGACCATAAGCTAATCCCTAAAGATTTCTTCAGCATCCAAAATGAAGCTGAACAAGATATTCTACATCATGTTGAGCAAAAGCAATCGCTTTTACTTGCATTCAGTGGATTATAGAAGAAGAAACAACAAACATAATACAAAGAATAAAATATCCGCTATTTTCATGTTCTGTCAAGATGGCAGCAGAAATGACAATGATGGCAGTTACGTCATAGCTAGTACAAAGAAATTAAGGCTCAAAGCAGCTCCCATGGCTGAAAGAAGATCTTATAGGGATATAAATGGAGAGTTAGATTGATAAATAAGTAATTTATAGATGGTTAGAGATGGCTCCTATTGAGGGTAAAATACAGTAAAAATCATTTGAGATGGTTTTCGAAGTGCAATGGAGATTGGTGGATGAATAGGATAGAAGTGATTAGGTTCACAGAATGTAGCTGAGGGTGCTATTATGGAGAGGGGTAGGCCAATATAACATCAATTGTTCTAGTTAAAAGAATAGGAAGGTTGCCAATGTAACTAAGGACTGCAGAGATAAAAATGGATTCAAGCAGCTGATGCTACGATCTTAGGATAAAGATCTGGTTTATGTTATTCTTGTTGTTATTGTTATTAAAAGATTTAATGTAGATTTTACGTTAATTAAAACAATACCTACTACCCCATATATATATATATATATATATATATATACACACACACACACACACACACACACACACACACCTCTATTGCCTAGAAGCAACTTGCATGTTTTCCAACTCAAATCTTCCCCTTAGTTTTGTTATTATGAAGAAAATTCCCCCTATTACTTGATCGCAATCATCCCTTGACCTTGATGAATGAACACAATTAGATAAAGTGCAAAGGATTTATTGAGGTGTGCTTCGCAACAAAACCTATGACGTGGCTGCTAAGTAGCTAATTAATTTAATGAGTTATTAAAGTTGTACCTATGGATAACATAATTAGCAATAGTTGGTGGGAGCAGCGTTGTAAAATAGCGGCTGCTTAGGCCTCTAGTACTCTGCGTAGGCTAAGGAGCTAATCAATTTAATGAGGTATTAAAGTTGTAAATATTGATAATACTATTTAGCAATAGTTGGTGGGAGCAGCATTGTAAAATAGCGGCTGCTTGGTCCTCTAGTACTCTGCCTAGACAACTCTTCACCCACATTTTTCATATAGTTGCATGACTTCTATAACTAGAATAGGGCGCAACTTGCTATAAGTATCAAGTTTTTTAAACTTAGCTTTCTCTATAGGGTCAACTAGTGTAGCCCTTATTACTACATACATTGAGAAATGGGCACAGAAAGAATAACACAGGTTAATTTCCAGCTAAGTCACCTAATACCCTACTAAATTTGCCTTGACAATAGAGAAAAGGAAGATAAGGGAAAGTTGTCATCAAACACTCACTGACCTCCATCCACTCAGTTCCAACTGCCTCCATCCCTTGTCTTGTGGGCAATTTGGTCACCTCATTGATGTTTCTTTTTTTCCTTCTCTCTTAAGTCTTCCTTCTTGATTTTCTTGTTTCCTCGCCTATGTCCTCTCACTTTTTCCCTTTTTGTTCTTTATTTTCCTTTATTTGCCTGAATATGGAAGCTATAATTCTTGATAGTAAAATCTAATCGGTATTGTTCATGTCATCTTTAATCCTAGATAATGAAGCGATATTTTTATTTGTGAAATCTTATCAAAGTCTATATTTTGCAACATAAAGAATGCAATGAAGGTCGATGACAGAATAAATACTTACAGCGAAATAGGAAAAGTAGTATGAAAGTACGGATCTTTCAAGTAAGAAAAACAATGGAGATAAGAGTTCACTAGGTCGAGTTTGATCTTGGAATCGGCAGAATTTGAAATTTAAGAGAGAAAAAAGAGAGGCTAAATCCAGCCCAACATAGTGCTAAAGAAAGGCTGAAGCCCACCATCGTTTACAAGAAATCAATAAGTTTTAAGACATCATATGTTCATTTGATAATCCCACAAGAAATGTATTTGTAGGACTTCTAGTTTAAAATTATATAATATATTTTTGTTCTTAATGTCCAAGGAACAATACACAAGGACTACATAATAGATCAAATGAAATCCAAGAACTCTCTCTCTCTTTCGGACAACATAAGCAATGAACTTACTACATTTTTGCTATGATCACGATTTTACTATGCAAAAATGAAAGAAAATGAAAGAAACTAGATTGACCTACATTTGTTGTCCCATCAATTTCTGAATGATATAATGCTAGTGCAGTGAGAATGAAGATAAATTGCATTGCTCTAGATGCCTTAATATGTAGGATATCGGAAGTATATAGGGTTAAAAAATAGCTTTCTCCTGGGAAAATGTAGTGTGGCATAAATATCAATTACCTGTGCAATATCAAGAAGGTGTTACTGTGGATAGACTCGACAGAGTATGCTAGATCAATTGTTATTTTCCATTGGGTGTTGAAATAAGTTGGAAGGCCCCTTTTGTCGTTATTTGCTTCATTCATTTAATTGACCTTAATTTGTGATACTTGGATGGTAAGGAATTAGTCTACATATAGGAATTCAAACCTAGTCTTAGGATATTATGATTTACAAGGTTTATATAAGTCCAAACACATTTCGTTGATATATAATATAATTATTGTTTTTCTTCTCTATTTCTCAATCTTCTTTTTCTGTATTATCTTTCTGCCTAACTATAAGAACATTGTTACATAAACAATATGCATACATAACTAACCATGCATGTATATGTAAAACTACACCGATTAATCCAGCAATAATCATACCAAACATAGAAGCAGTAACAAGCAAACTAAAGTAGAAATAAAGTTGGATTTCCTACCGGAACCCCCGGTTCTCCATTGTATGCACCGTCTCTCTTTCCAGATTGATCAGCCATTCGTGAACCTTTGTTGTCACCCTTTATTGACAATAAATGAAACAAAATAATTCAATAAATAAACAGGGATATACAATAAAGCCTAGAAAGTACGGACACCCAAAAAATCGGTGTCGTGTCCAAATTGTGCCGTGTCATGCTCGTTTTGGTACGACATAGCATAAACTAATACTTTACATGATGACAGAGAAAACATACCTCCATCTATGCAACCAGTAATAGGGCCGTGCCAACACGAAATATTCATGCAAAAAACAAAGTAAATATTACATCTTCCCCATACATAACAAACAACTCCATCAATCAAAAGTAACTCACTTCTCTATACAACTGCAAGTAAAGCTTCAACGGCTCGACATACTCCTCGAACCCCAGAGTCCCCATCGCCCACAGGAGGTCGTCGCCATTGATCGTCTTCCTCTTCTCCTTCTGGCACTTGTCGCTCGCCCTGTCCCCAAAAACCCTAAACCCTAAGAAAAAAAAACTCAAAAAAAAACCAAAAATTCCGAACGAAAAAGAAAGGATCAACTGACTGACTCGCTAGTGATGAAGCTGATGAACTCCGAGACGCACTCCTGGATCGACTCCTTTGCGTCCTTGGCGATTTTCCCGTTCTCCGGTATCGCCTTCCTCATGATCCGACTTATGTTGGCAATCGGGAGGTACCGGTCATGCTCCCTCGCGGCGGAGCCGCCGCCGCCGCCGCCAGAGTGGCCGCTGTCCGGCGTGCTCGGCCCGCCGAAATCCGCCATCGGAACGCTAAACCTAAAGCTAGCTTCATTAGTTTTTTTTTTTTTTTTTTTTTTTTGTAAAAAGAATAAAAGTTTGATGTCCTTGTTGGGTAAAATAGGAAAAGTTGGGACGGGGAAAGAGAATAAATTGTTCTCACCTGGAAGTAAAGAAGAAGATTGGATGGCGGTTCTCCCGTCGGATCTGCGCCGTTGGTTTCGCCTTCCGCGAGTTGAGAGGAGGGATCCTCAGTTTTTGTAGGTTTATTTTTGGGAAATTATGTACTGTTTTTTGCCACACAATTACCAATAGTATGTGCTTGCACTTTGGGAGCTGCGTCATGCAATCCAAGACTTTATGACGAGGAGGATAACATTAAATAAACTTTAGAGATTAGGATAATGTTTCTACTCTCGTGTTATTTCATGATTGAATTATGTTAACATGTGCTCGTTTGGACGAAAGTTTGGTAATTTTAGGAATTTATTTTCTATTTTTTTCATGAAAAAGAAATTAAACATTTTCATACACGTGTTGGTTAAGTTAGATAGAAAATATAAAAAAAATCTTAATTTATTCAATTTTTCATAAAATATTCAAACAACATTTCTAAAAAAGCAAAAATATTTTCAATAGAAATATTTTTTCATAACAATGAAAATATGACAAATTGGGATATTGGAAATTACTTTTCCACAATAAAGGGAACCTTTGGGCTATGTCATTGCAGCTTAGCACCGCAAAGAAGTGCAAGACTTCATGTTGGAGAATATTAAACTCTTTGACAGAACTCACCATGTGTATGGAAAGAGATGTAGGCCGTCTCTTGAGAAAAATTTTGTAGACACCCAAGATACATACACCGCGACCATGTCAGCACAGAGCCTTTAACATGCGACTAGATGCACAACTGATGTCATTGTGTGAGTGGGAAGAATAATAGTTATGATGCAGAATTCAAGGCTTAGTCCATTCTTGTATCGTATTGTTGTTTGGCCCATGCGGGAATATTCAAGTCGTCAACGACAACTATCCTAATGCATGATGAGCAGTCACTGTGGGGAATATTCATCCCATATATACTGAGATATGTGGGGGATTGTTGGAGTTTTTCTTATGCTTATGGGAGATTTTCCTCTTTCAAGGGTAGAAAGATAGTCTCATATTGGAAAATACTCCAAGTGGGTATCTCAATATAATGAAAGATGCAAATGGGCTGGTGGCCCAAGTGGATGCCAAGTAGGATATATTTTCTAGTATAATTAAGTTTAAACTCCTTAAGAAAGCGTTTATGCTTTTTGTTACTCTTTTGAGAAAATTTTCTTAGGAGCTAAGCCCCAAAGCGACCCAGGCTCAAGGGCGTAAAGTGGCACTTTGATGGCCCACTTTGCACGTCAGCATCGTCGCAATGCGCTTGTGCGTATATGTTGTGCTCGTGCGCTCGTTTTATGCTCGAGTTGCATACACAGTTGTTGCTGGGCTGCTGTGCATATGCGCAGAGAGCGTTATAGACGCATATTTCGGTTGATTGCGGGATTTGGACAAATATGGAAAGATTGAGTCAATTATTCAGATCCATTTTTTGTCGAATTTGAATTTAATTGATTCCTATCTTTTCGCAATTGGTTGGCAGTTGTTGCTGTCATCTTCTTCTCATTCTTTCTTCTATCTGTTGTACGTTCTATCTCAATTTAAACTATGTTTGCAAGAAAGAACGAAATTTATTTTCGTAACTTTGTAATTAGAGATTCTGTAAGTTGTAATTGAATATATATATATATATATATATATATATATATATATATATATATATATATATATATATTTGGAAGAGGTAATTATGTTACAGACTCCTGGCCCGAAGGCCTACAAACTCACCCCGAAGGCCCACCACATCCCGGCCCGAATGACCCACACATCTCGGTCTGTAGGCCTGCACATGCACCGTACTTGAACCGCACCTGCACTGCACCCATCACCAACTCACCACTTAATTCCCCTTTGAAAAAATTAAATGGGGTCCAGGAGGCTCGAACCCGCAACCTCCTGGACAATATGCATCGGTCTTAACCACTAGGCTAGAGGTCATTTACTATATATATATATATATGGGTAAACGGGATATGAACCATGCACATGTGGACCAATAGGAATGGATTTCTACATCCCATGTGCACTAGTACACTCTATTCCTATTGGTCCACATGTGCATTTGCTCATGTAGGAATATGAGCATATGGCTCATATCCCTTTTTCCATATATATATATATATATATATATATATATATATATATATGATAAACGAGATATGAGTCATAGGCTCATTTTTCTACATGATCCAATGAACATATGGACCAATATGAGTAGAGTGTACTTGTGCGCATGGATGCACGTGGGATGTAGGAGTCAATTTCTATTGGTCCACATGTGCATGGCTCATGTAGGAATATGAGCTTATGGCTCGTATCCCATTTACCCATATATATGTCACGTCCCGATCTCCCGCAGGCTAAATCGGCCGTTCCCGCTAGGCGAGAATTACCGCGCCAGCGCTCCCGTGGAACGATTGCTTTGACCCATCCGGGCGTGATGTCGCACGAGCGTGAGCCACGCCCGTGCAAGGCCGTGGTTCATTGGCTGGCGGTAAGAGTTCTAAGCCACAGAGTCGCACAGATTGTGTAAACCCCCTCACCAAAAATAGATATTTTGTGTGTATTTTATATTATTATAGATATTATAGATATTAAATTTCTTTAGAGTATTCTCTTAGTTAATTAGAAAATAAATTTCTTGATATATTTACTTATATAAATATTTATTTAGAATTATTTTAGGTTATTTTAGATTTTTGGAGATTTTTCTAGAATTTTTGGTAATTAAAACTTAGGAAACATAAATTTCTAGGACTTCTATGATTTACTATACGACCATACTTGCATGTTGTTCCTACCAAATATTTATTTTAGTTTAAAATATTTAATTATATTTTTCTGTAATTTATTTAGAATTTTAAGAAATTTATTTATATTTTTAAAATTATTTAAAATTTATTTGGATATATATAGTCTTAATATTAGATAGATGCTAATTTAGTGTTAATAGATATTAATAAGATTTTATAAATTATTTGTATTATCTTTAATTATATTTAAGATTATAAATTATTGAGATAAATTTAAACTCTATTTTAAATTAATTCAAATCCTGAACCTACTAGGAAAGCAACTTCATGCATATTCTATCCTTATTTAAATTTATCATAATCCTATCCAAATTAACCAATCCTAGTCGTATTTAATTAAGTAGTGTCCACCATTATAAATACCTCATCATTCAAATTTTTCTTCCCCAAATTCCTCTCTTTTTCGTCCAAAAATAGTCAAAATTCGTCATAAATTCAGCCTCATTTTCTACTAGTTATGACGAATTAAAAAGACGATATTTCCTAGCTCCGGACTCCAAACGTGCTCCAGTTTTTTTTGTTAGAACTATATCAAGGTTAGTTTTCTGATTATATAATTTATGAACCTATTTTTCCAGAAAATTCTTAAAGTGCCAGCTGTCCGAAATCAGACGCGTTTTGGTATTTGCGAGATTTTGGGAGATCCCGAACTCGGAATTACGAACTGTTTAAAGTTTCGGAAAGATGACATGATAAACTTATAGAAAAGTATTTTCCAGAATTTAAAATATAAGTTTATTCTACTGTAAAATTTATGCAACGTAGACGTAAATAGAAAACCACCAAAAACTATCATCTGTGCGCCCTTGTGGACATAACTCTTTACCGACTTGTGATTTTATAAAACCGTCGAATATGGTGTTCATGTAGTATTGAAATCTATAGGATTCCATTCACAAATCCAAGATTTGAGTTGGTTGACTTTTTGGTCAACGGATTGCCTCGATTTGTGTGCCACGGATCACAAATCCTTAAAGTTGACTTTCTTTGGACAAAAAATTAGAGCTTAACAATAAAATCAGATTATAATAAGATTAAAATACTAATTTAGGTTATTTTATTTAGAGTTAAAATAGATTAAAATAGCAAAAATTATTCACCCACTTTTGTAACCTAACTTGTTTAATTTATGTGACGGGTAGATCGGACGACGCCTTGAGTTGGGACTTCATCCTTTTCAGACCAGACAAGATACCTTGCCAAATTGTTTACAGTACTTTGCATGCTTAGTATATTTTTGTATATTTATTGCATTTCTGTTTATTTATTGTATGTGTAGTTTCTTTCAGTCATTACTATATATTAGATATGTTGACACACACTTGACACTTAATATCATAGAGGACAATCATTAGGCGTATGGGATTTTAACCACTCTGGTAAACCGTAGTATATAGTTCGCACTACGGGCGTGTGTCGTACTGGTCGCTACCCCAGAGGTATGTCAATTTCTGTAGAGTCGCGCTGGTCGCTACCCCAGAGGTATGTCGATTTTTGATGTCCATTGACGGGTGTGTGAGTTGTGAGGCTTAGATCGAGTAGCCTACCCTTGCCCATACGTCAAAAAGTTTTCCTCATTTGCATTTATATAGATTGTCTTGTACAGCGTACTTATTTATTTTCAAATTATATGCATGTTTACTGTATTCAAATTGGTTCGCTTTTCTATATCTTGTTACGTCCCTCTGAGGACCTGGTCCTCTGCCAGGTGTATCTGTTCTTGAGTATTTACAGGAGCGCACATCTGGATGGTTATATAAGTTTCGAGGATGTCTTCTCTTCGAGCCCGTGGTTGTTAGCTGGTATTCTTACATTGTGTTTATTGTGTTGTACTTTTCTATTTGAGTTGGTAGTGGATTTGTTTCCATCCAACTATCATCCTTAGATACTTACTTTGAGATCTAGTTTCATAGATACTGGTTATTCATTTATATTAATTTTCGTAGATGAGATTTAGATTGTACCATGTGACTTGTGATACATTTTATACCACTTGTGGATTGATATTCATATTACAGCGTACGTATGGGATATGGTTTTCATATATTGGAGTTGCCATATCCATGCGGCTGGCATGCTTACGTGTTCCTAGTCCTACGTATTTTGGGACTGGGGCATGATAGATTGTCCGAGTATAGCGGAGTCATAACGCATAGGCGATCGGTAACAAGTTCACTGAGTCGACAATATAGCAGAAGCATTGAATAACACAAGTTGAAGTAAAACAAGCTCTTTATTGACATAAACAAGTGTTACAGGCGGTGTCACGCCTCGATCTCCCGCAGGCAAAATCGGCCGTTCCCGATGTATGCTGGCTAAGCAAAGACAAGTTCACAGTAGCCACCCACCTTAGCGATGATTTGCCTCGGTTGAGCGATACGCCGAGCGAGCCTCTGAAAGCCTAATCTGAATTCCTGTAGGGATAAGTCTGGATATCCTTTGCCTCAAACGAGTATTCTCGCCTGAGCAAAGCGGGTCGGGACATGCACTTTTGTCGTCTGAATCGGCAGTCCGCTTGAACGGGACGGGATGTTACATCCTACCCAACTTAGAAAAAGTCTCGTCCTCGAGACTTACTGAGGACAAACAATACGTTTCAATCAATTTTGATTTAACGATACAAGGCTGAGGCAAACCTACACAAGTTGTTATACTTGTTTATTTGGATATTCACTTGCACTAGCATCGAGATCAGCATATCGCTAGTCTGGATCGTGCGCACATTCGAAGTGCACCTCTAGCATGAGCACGCCAACCAATTTAGCGATAGCAAAGTCTTAGCACTCAAGTTTCACATTTTTCTTAAGTCTTAGATCGTGCACAAGTTCAAGGCGTCCCTCAAACATATGCATTCAACCAAACTTAGAGATAGTAAAATCGGACAAGCTACTGCAATAATCTCAAGGGTTCGTACAGGTTGGCACAAAGGCCACTCGTATCACGATTTCATACAAGTAATCATATCATTCAAACGCATTTTGAAAGTATTTAGAATTATTGTTGGAATATTCCATCGAGGCATTGAGAGAGAGCGTGCATATAACCCATGAACGAGCTTTCGAAACTGAGAGAATCGAAATAAATTCCAAAGGCATAGAAGCCAGGCTCTGATACCATTATGTCATGCCTCGATCTCCCGCAGGCCCGCTAGGCGAGAATTACCGCGCCAGTGCTCCCGTGGCTCACGCTCGTGCGGCATCACACCTGGATGGGTCAAAGCGATCGTTCCGCGGGAGCGCTGGCGCGGTGATTCTCGCCTAGCGAGAACGGCCGATTTTGCCTGCGGGAGATCGGGGCGTGACAGGTGGCGCTTGGCCAAGATTACAATTCGCTCAGATCTCTCTCTCTGAAACAGTAAAAGTGTGCCAAGTGGCTACAATTGTGGAATGATTGTACAGGTGATTGTTCAAGCTATGATCCAATATTATGTCTTGTATATGTGCTTCAGTTTCGAACGAAGCGCCCCAAGGCTTCAGAGTGATCTCGTGGCCTTAGCACGTACGAAGGAGGTATCCGCACCGAACGAGGTTCTCCCGCACCCTACAAACGATCTAGTGGATTATCAGTAAATACTTTGAATAAGAAGCGTGGATGAGATTTATTTGGGCCGCATGGACATTAGGTCGTATGGACATTAGGTCGCATGGACGCATGGATGGCCGCTGCCAGGATGCCACCTGTCATGCCCCGATCTCCCGCAGGAATCGGTTGTCCCCGCTAGGCGCGAATCAATGCGCCAGCGCTCCCACGGGATGATCGTTTCCATCGGGACGTGATGCCATTCGAGCCTGGAGTTACGCCCGCGCGAGGCAATTACCGAAACGGTCGTTTGATAACTAGTTCGCTGAGCGAAAACTTAGAATAAAACACAAGTATTGGATCCAAATCAAGCTCTTTATTGATATGAAGTAAAGATTTCAAGCGGCGCTAGGCCGAGATTATAAGTCGCTCGTACTCTCTCTCTCTCTACAATGAATGTGCCCTTAGGCTTACAACTGATTCAAACAATCTGGAAGATGATGTTCCCATACATTATGTCTCATATATGCGATCTCCAGGTCCGCGCGCCACGCTCCAAGACGCCAAGTGCGGTCCGACACCTCATTGCGTTAAACTATCTTCAAATCCGTACGAGTCCCCCCTACACCCTGCATGTAGATTGGTTGGGTGTCATTCTATTGAATGTACTGGCAGGGAGGCCTCTCGCCTACGCCACAAAACAAGCACATTCATTAGTTATGTGCAGCGACTGATTTTGTTGTCTTTCCAGTCTTTTGCCTTAGGATCAGTTACATAGCAATATAATGAAAGTAATATCTGTGTCTGCTCAAGAGTGTCATAATAATGAATAATTAAGTTTGTCTTACCATTTCTTACCATTCGGCCTTCCCTATTATTTGCAACAATATAACAATAATCTACTGAATAACAAAGAATATTTATAAAGTCCAAGTGTTATGTTGTGTCTCTGCCACAAAACTCATTTTACTCGAACTATGTGTGTTATCGTACATCCATTCTAATTATACAAAATATCGTACAAATGTACTCCTTCATGTTACTCCTCTTCTGAATGCGGATAGCCGCTATGCAAACATGACTTATCTATATGAAGGTCACTGGCTCTGTTAGCCATATTGGACATGATTTGCGATGGACGGTTGTCTTTCCAGCTTGGTTGCTAGCCTTGCTGGGCCTCCCGAGCCATCTGACAAGTCGACGTCCATCCAGGTCGGTAGGAAGCCTTGTTGGATATCCCGCTAGTCATCAGCTAGCGTATTACCAGGACTACACTGGCACTGTCCTCCTGGGCCGACACGATTCGGATGCCTCAGCAATCGTGTCAAGGACTCATCTCTACCTGGTGCGCAACCAGTTGTCCGTGACCATGCAACTACTCCCCCACTTCCAATCTCCTAGCCGAGAAACAACTCGGTTCAATCTTGCCGAGGACTACACTCGGAACTTTCTTCTTTACGTAGCTCCCTGATTAGAGACTGCCTCGGTGATCTAGATATCCCGAGTACTTTCTTTTCTTTCCTTCTCCTGACTCGGAATGACTACTTGATAGCCTTCCTCGTCAATGTATGCAACATGATTCTACTCTATCTCGTGTCATATTTCGTGCAGTACAATGCCTCAGTATGAACTCAGCCTACTTTTGTGGCATATATAAGAAACTACTACATTTTAACTCAATAAGCCTGACTCCGCAAATAGCAAGTAAGATCTCCATGTTTTATACAATGATAAGGCGGGGTTATACCCTTAGCTATGTGCGTTCATATCTTTTATTAGCATGCAAAGGTTATCGCCTGAAAACTAGCATGTATCATTCATTTTCTTAGTGTGCAGCTAAGTAGAGACAGGTTCACCGGGGCCACCCACCTTAGCGATAAATCACATCGGTCGAGCGAGACTCCGAGCGTGCCTCTAAAAGTCTAAGCCTGACTCCATTTGAAGATCCAAGTATGGATGCCTTTGCATCGAACGAGCCATCTCGCTGAGCAAGGCGGGTAGGTTCGCTACACTTGTGCCGTTTAAATCGGCCCTCCGGGTTGAGCGGAGCGGGTCGTTACACCACCCACTCATTAAATACCTTGGTTTGATTAGATCTCTTTAGTATTCTAGACTATCTCCTCACAAAGACCCCGAAGTGACAATTTTTGAGAAGATAAGACCCAAGGACTGTCGTCATCATTACTGCTGACAGCGGGACGCTGGAACCAAAGGGTCACTAGTATCCCCCTTTAGCCTATAAATATGGGTCTTGCTGAAGAGAGAAAACTTTCTTTCTCGGCCTGAGTCTCTCCTTCACTGTTGTCTCCACCTCTTCCTCTGCTTCTGATCATCCTCTCCTACCTTCTTCCATGGCCCCCAAAGCTTCGTCTTCCTCGTCCAAGGCCAAGAAGTCTGTTGACAAGGGGAAGCGCCCTACTCCTTCGACTAGGGCGGAGGATGAAACCCCCATCTTCCATTCGGACGTTCAAGTGCCCATCCAGGGTAAGGATCGATAGAGGCGAACTCTAGACACTTTGCACACAGTCCACTGCATGGGTTTTCATATGACCATGTCGTATGCTTTATGCTCGGGTCTCGCTTTGGCCGCATACACAGGTCTTTACCCGGTCGCATGCTCCATTCATGACCTGGCCGCATGCACTATGCCTCACTAGGTCGCATGTACTCTTCATGACTTGGCCGCATGGACCCTGTATAACTGAGCCACATGTACTCGTCATGACTTGACCGCATGTACCCTGTATAACTTGGCCGCATTGAATCTCGGTGTCTCTAACTGTCCTTCTGCCTTTGATTTTTGCAGTGATTCTACCCGTGGCTCCGTTAGGGGAGGTACTGGTTGGGCATGCCCAGGCTGCCCTGGGTGTTAGGCTTGATCACATAGTGGCCAATGTCCAGGCTCAGATCAATAAGGATCAATCTGAGGCGAGGCTAAAAGTAATAGCAGGTCAGTCCTGGTTCTATTTGCTTATCCAACTGAACTCCGGGAGAATCGACGACTCTTATTTGTAGCCAATCATCCTGTTTGGGGTTGCCCTCACTATCTCGGACCCCAAAGTAGTGAAGATTAAGGAGACCTGAGATTTCTCCTCCGGTGGGACGAAGGTGCATATACCCACAATGGAGCGTCATTTGCCCTTATTAGCTTTCAATATGGAACTCCTTCAAAGGAAGATGCCGGGCGACCTAACCCCGGACCAGGACGAAAACCAGGTCGACCGTATTCGTTTTAATTCTGAACTGAAGAGAGCCACGACAAACAAGGAATCATTTTCTTATTCCATTCGCGGATTAGCACATGGCACCTTCTCAAGAGAGACGGAGTCGAATATCCATTACTACGAGGATGACACGTTCTTGAACCAGCTTGCAGCCAAGGGATCCTATCCTCAGGGAAAAGTGAGCTTGCTCAACTGGGTGTCTCATTCGCCGCCTTGGATCAACCTAACAACATGGGTGTTAAGAAAGTATGAGAAGACTTTGAAGGATGCCAACCTCTATTATGCCGTTAGGGGTTCCTGTTACAGTTTGGAGAAGAGCCCGACGTTGTTCGTGGCTTTGGCCAAGTTGTACAACTGTAGTACCGGCACCTTCTTTACTCTTGGCTGAGAGATGGGTCTTGCCCTTCATAAGATGTACGATGTCTCCCAGTTATCCTGGGGCGAGGAACCGTATGAGGAGTACACCCCGACAAATGAGGAGTTTGAGGATTTGGAGCAGCAACATCCGGGATTTCTTGCCGTGTACCAGAAAGTGTTATGCCACTACAGCACTTGCCAGCAGATTTCGAAGAAGAAGGACAAGAGCTCAGAGGGAAATTTACCCTACATCAAGGCCTGGACCAGTTATCTCTTTAATATTGGGGCTTTGGGCTGGGTCACTGTTCGGAGCCCCCAGTCCGGAGGGGTATTGACGACCAGGTGCATGGCACCAAGAGAACCGTCGCAACTGGTGAAGGGTTTGGTAGTTCTGGTGACACCTTCAGCTATTTCTACCAAGATACTTAATCGTTGTCTGACAAAGCAGCCTTGGATAGATTCTTGATGATATGGCTACGAACTTGTGTAGTATCGGGAGGCTCTGGGGCGATTGAGAGGATTAGCCGTAACCTCATCCTTCCTACTGTGAAGTTGGTCTTCAAGCGCGAGCTTGCCTTGCTCCATGTGATATTCTGCAGTATCCACCGTGGACTTCGTTCCTTCACAAGGAAAGTGATTGCCTGTGACATCTCAAAAGATTTCAAACAGGATAAAATATCTTACCATTATCTGATGGGTTGGCTGTTGATGCTTTACCCGTCTTTGATGCGCTCCGCTGTTGAGGGGTCGACGGCGGAGGCTGACGCTTTTATCCGCCGATAGGGCACAATACCCTGGGCTCATACTAGGGTTCCCGCCTATCGGCGCACGCTTGCTTGCATAGCAGACTACTCTTTCTTCCTTTCGGTCCCAAAGTTCACTAAGGATGAGGTGAGCAGGGTTCATTGTGATGGAGGCACCGATCATCAAGTTTTGTCCCCGAAGTTTTTCTGCTGGTTACTTTCCATTAGGCCCTCGCATTTGGTGTACCAGAATCAAAATCTCATCTTCTTGGGTAATCCCAGCCCGTGTCTCGGCTTTGAGGGCAGCGTTCTGGAAGGAGTCCTAGCCTGGAATTATTTCTCTGCAACCAGCACCCAGGTCCAGTTTACTCTGCCTGATGCTAAAGTTCTGGGTCGTATCATCCATGCAGTGGTTATTTTCTTTGTGACCGCAAATACACCTTACCTGACTTCGATCTGGAAACCAGCTTCATCGTAGGCACCAAGCTGGATAACCGGCGCAGGGAGCCACGAAAAGGTCGGGGGAAGGGCAAGGCAGAGATTGTCGCTGCCGACTCTGACTCTGTTACCGGGGAAGATGACACTTCTGACAACCCTTCACCTCCCGTAAATTATCTAGCGAAGTGCGGGGCTTCCCCAATAAGGAGCCCTCTGCCTAAGAGGAGACGACATGATTCATCCGTGGCTACAAGGCCGCGTTATAGGAAATAGGTTGCTGTCAAGGCCCCTGTGCGAGCCAGCGAGGAAGAAGAAGAAGGACAAGAAGAGGAAACTGAAGGACGGAAGGAGGTAGGACCCTTCATGATGGATTCTGAAAAAAATCCTACTTTGGAAGCTGAGGCGGTATTTGTGGACCCTCTCAGTTTAATTCTTCCTAGTCCTTTATATAAATATCTTGGTCCTAGTCCGTTTGACAATTTGCAGACGCAAGAGGAGAGGGACAGTTTGCGGTGGGCGGTTGCCCCAACAGTCTCTAACCAGGAGCCAGGGAGGAGACTTCCCCGAGGTATGATACGGGCACCTCGGAGCCTGCACCTGAGACCTCGGGATTTCAAGATGTGAATGCAGGCGTGTCAGAGCCTGCTTTTGAACCGTTGGGGGCCCAAGAGACTGTTGTAGTCATGCCAGAGCCGGCTTTAGAAACTCAGGGGGCCCAGGAGACTGGTAGAGCAGTGGCGGAGCCCTTCACGCCCTTTGAGCACGTCTTTGTGGATGATGTGGATATCGTGGGGAGGGCTAAGACTGCACTGGACGAGTCGAAACCCTTGTCGCCTTCTTCTGGTATGTTTTCCTGTATACTTACCAATGAAGAGATATTCTGGCTTCAGCTTTACATTCTTCGGACGAAGATAACTACTGGTTGTTCTGGTCGTGCATGCACTGCTTCTCCCTTGAGAATCGTGGATGTGGTCGCCGAAAAGGGCAAGGCGGAGGGTCAAGACTACGGGCTGGTTCAGAGGAGGCCTCATTCTCTCTTTAGCCCTTCTAGAGGTGAGGAGCACCCTTTAGGTTCTGTTGCGGGTTCCTCTGGTGCGGAGGCGCTTCCCCCTTCCATCGTTGAGGTCCCTTTAGATTGTGGGGTAGCAGTCCGTCCCGAGGAGGTTGTTTCTGATGTCCGTGACACCATGATGGTTGGGTCATCATCTGAGGTTGCGGTGATGCCATTGGGGTTGGTGCGCAGGCGGGAGTCGAGGTAGCGGGGCACCAGGGTACTCCTGTCCTGGGTCGCATGACCAGTCTTGCTTAATTATCGGATGTCCAAACATTTGAGATGGCTATGAAGGATTGGAATGCGAGCCATGTCCCTGGTCGCTCCTCTGCTACTGCCTCCCCTTCAAGGTCATCGGGCATTATTGCACAACCTATTGCACCCGCGACTTCTTCCTCGTACCAGTCGCCTTTGACTACAGCAACGCTAGAGAAGATTGATGAAAATGTCCAGATCTCCCTTCGGAGCTTCTACATATTTTTGAGGTAGGGGGTCCAGAGTATTAGAGCGAAACAGGCCCTTCGACTGGGAAAAGCACTTTGCCAAGATTCAGGCGAATTCTCTGAGGAGCATCCCTGGCCTAGAAGAGACGACGAACCTCCTGGACCAATGGTTGGCGGAGTTAGAGCAATGCCTGATGGAGCTGCAACGGCATCAACAGGCCGATATGAGGATACTGATATCCCGTGAATATGAGAAGTTCTCGGCTGGACTGGATACAGAGAAGGCCCTTTTTGATTCCTCTAAGGAAGGATTACAACAGGAACTACAGAAGTTGTAGAAGGAGCGTGATCGGTTGGGTACCCTCAGGGAGGAATGCCTCACCAGGAAAAAGTACTTGACAGAGGAGATTAGACAGCTCCAAGACAAGTTTGATGTGCTGGAAAATAATCTCCGAGAGGCCCAACAGGAAGAAGAGGCTATTCGAACCGAGGTGAGCCGGGTAGCGAAGAACATGACTACTGTTGCTGTAATGGTCCAGAAGGTGGATGACAGATATGAGTCCTACGTTCGTTACGAGGATCTCGAGGTCATGGCAAAAGACGTTGAGCATCGAGTTAAAGAGCGCTTAGATGGTCACGTTGGTTGTCTCCGTGAGCGTATAGCGGAATTGTGCTCCAATGATGAGCAGCAATAGTTTGCATTTCATTTTCTGAGACTATCTTTTGTTGTTTTGCTCTAGTTGATTTTGCTTTTGTAGTTGGGGTGTGGGTAGTCCCTCAAGTGTAGTTTGCCCTTTTAGCAAGAAGAAATAAACTCTTTCTTCTATTGTGGTTGTCTGGTTGGTTTGATTGGCATCCTAAGAGAGAAATGACCACTTCCTGTGCCTCATGTGCTTGGCATACGCCTGATGTGTTCACACCGCTGTGTCAAACCGGATCTCTGATAGGATTACGCAAAATCCTGGCAATCATATCTTGGGTTGTACAGGAGCGAATCATCGCGTCTTGTGGAGTAAACAGTTACTACTCAGGAAGTAAGTCGTCGATTCCCCGCTTATAAGTGGCAGACGATCTCGAAACTCCTTACATAAATTTATCTTTAGTGCAATAGCTTCTGAAGGTGCTCCAAAGGAAACCAACACGTCTGTTTTTGCAGCGTCGGTTACCCCTGATCCAAGCTCCAGTGAGCCCGAGTTGCTTCCTGCAAAAAAAGAGAGAAACGTCCACTGTTTGAGTACGCAAGGTGGACATCTTCCAAGAACTCTTAGAAACCCCTACTGGTTCGAGGGAGCAAAGTGTCACAGCCCAATCTCCCGCAAGCTCAATCGTCCCTGCTGAACGTGAATCACCATGCTGCAGCGCTCCTGCAGGATAATCGTTCTCATCGAAATGTGACATCGTACGAGCCTGGAGTTGTGCTCGCACAAGGCGATGTTGTCAAATATCAAAGTTATCATTGAAACGACCAAGTTGCAGCAAAATTCAAGTATTATGTACCAAGCACACATCAGAGTATACGCAGTAAAGCTCTAGATAGGGTCCAAATAAAAATGTCACGAAGGAGAATGCCACAAAGGCGATGCAACACTCTTGCTCTTTTTCTTACCTACAAAGGTACTTACCGTTCCATACATCATGTTCCATATATCCAAGCAACGCCACTACACTTGCGTACCTGAAATAATACCCACAAACGTGGGTCAGTACACAGCTGTACTGGTGAGCGGGATAACCCACTCGTCTAAACTGACACTAAGTAGAAATAGCGAATGCAAACAGTTATATGGTGATCTTTCTACTTGAATTCTAGATTCATTTCATGGCAGAGGTATGACATGTTAAGGAAAACGGTAAAGCAGGTTAAACATGCAAGCATTCAACTCAAGCAAATATACAAGCAGATATATCCAACTCAAAAGAAAACTAGCATTCAAACCATCCTACTCAAACCTAAGCAACGCGTGAACCTATTGCTACAAAACCTAAGCCTCAATATCCATCCTCAAACCATTCCACAATTCAAGCCTTACAAATCCAATCGTCGATATGCACACTCTTGCTGAGGTAAGGTGGCCGCCGCCTATACGAAAAGCATAAACCAAAGCAAAGCAAACAAACCAACTCTTATCTATATAAAGTTACTGGCCAAGCCATAAAGAACTAATCAACTGCAGTTCTACCCGATCCAGCGCTGACTAGTTAGCCCGCCTGGTCGTATTGAACTGCCGACACTGCGCCCAAGATACGTTACCATTTGTCTCCTCTATGGCCGAACGGTCCCGGTGCCCCGGAGTATATTTCGTTCAAGGAAACCAAACCCTGTGTGCAACATGTTGTCCGTGACCAATGCAGACACCAAGTAGGTATGACGAGAAAATCGAGCATTCTCGTCCCACCAAACGATCCTAGCCTCATTCCAACCAACTATCCATAACTATTCTCCAACTTATATCCCAAGGCACCATCTCAAGTTTTATTCATCGGCACTATGCCGCTTCGACATAGTATTCCAATTGTTGCAACACGCCTCGCTCAAAAAACTCTGTGGCACAATGCCCCAATAGCGATACAATGCCCTCACCGATGAAGTTATCCAATTTTGAACCACAACTGCACGCTTTACATGACAAGGTGCCCAACTGATACTCGTACACGGATGCACGCTCGCTCGCCAGCCCAAAGTGCCTCGATGTTCCAACCAAGATGATCCACTCAAGCTCCAACTGCCCAAACGTAAAACCAACACAAGCTACAATCTATATCCAACCAAACGACGCACACTCTATGCACGTCACAGTGTAATAATTTCTAAGTTTTACTCCAAATGTTCAAGCCATTACGTGTGTTCCATATTATTAGGCATGAAGGAGTAGAAGAGAAGGGACAGAGCCTACTCACTAAGTCTGATTCCGTTAAGCACCATGTCTTGCCGATACGGCCGATCCCTTGAACCCATGGTCCGATGCAAAGCATAATATACTCAATTGGTATGACCGTATGAGCAGGCTGTGCTATCCAAATTATTCGACCGATCGGACTAAGGAATACGATATTATCGCTCTAAATTATGCTATCCCGGTACTACTCTGAACGAACATCTGATTCCATCGAACTCCGCTTGCGATCTGCACATAAAACCAACTCAAATTAATACTTGTTCCCAAATTCAACAAATCAAAATATAACCAGCAATTTCCAACCAAGATGATCCACTCAAGCTCCAACTGTCCAAACGCAAAACTAACACAAGCTACGATCTATATCCAACCAAACGACGCATACTCTATGCATACCACAGTATAGTGATTTCCAAGTTCCAATCCAAGTGTTCAAGCCATTACGTGTGTTCCATATTATTAGGCATGAAGGAGTAGAGGAGAAGGGACAGAGCCTACTCACCAAGTATGATTCCGTTAAGTACCTTGTCTTGCCGATACGGCCGATCCCTTGAACCCATGGTCAGATGCAAAGCACGATCTACTCAATTTATATGATCGTGCGAGCAGGCCGTGCTCTCCAAATCATCCGACTGATCGGACTAAGAAAGATGGCATTATCGCTCCAAATCCTGCTATCCTGGTACTACTCTGAACGAATATCTGATTCCATCAAACTTTGCTTGCGATCTGCACATAAAACTAACTCAAATCAATACTTGTTTCCAAATCCAATAAATCAAAATATAACCAGCCATTGCCTTATTCAATCCGACTCAACGTAATACACCGTGCGGTTGCAGAGCATTACATAATATACCAATTAGAATCAGGTTCGTCCTCTAACCAAACCAGTATCCATTCCTTACTCGTATATCGCTTGTCCAATCTATAACTCTGCTCCACGCAACTCACATTCTCTTGATCCAGATTCAGCATCTCGCACGCGCTGAACGCTCGCACAAATTCCATATTTCCACATCCTCCTTGCAGCTCAATACAAATTCCTCATATCGCTTACTTTTGGATCATACACATATTTAAGGCGTCCCTGAAATACATACAATTCAGCCGAGCTTAGCGATAGCGAATTTGGACAAGTTACAAGGGTATCTTTATGTCCGAGGCATTTATTCGCTTCACACCCAATTGAACCAGGGGTAATCATCACAATCTAAATGAATAACTCAACTATCAGGTTCTAACTACAAGGCACATAATTCAAATTCAAGATTACAACCATAACCTTAGCAAACTATATATCCTATCGTAGAATAAAATCACTTAGTCTATAATCAGAGGTGTCAAGTGGCACGAGTTAAAAGATGAAGAATAGAAGAACAAAATTTAGTCATCGCACAATTAGCGAACGCTAAGGTCGCAGAGGAACAAGGTATACAAATTAAAATATAGGGCTTTAGATAGCATCATGGTTTTCTAAAGGGGAGTGGTATGCTAGTTGCTATGTTCGAGGTATGATCAAGGAACAAGTGTTGATTACATTCCTCTAGGCTTCCTAAGGTGTTGTCTACTAATAATAAGGCAATGATCTAAGTTTATAGTTCTCCAATACTATCTACTATGAAGGTTAGGTTCAGTCCTAATATTCAATTTTGGTTTTCTATTGGTTCCTCAATACTAGGGTCAAACACTATGGTAAACTTCTAACTAACTCTAGTAGTGTCTATACTACTCTCAAGTCTTCATAATACATCAGGGGGTAATGGTAAACCAATTCTAGAAATAAAGAATTCTAGATATTCTAAACTTAGAGGTGTGTCTATATTCTTGTTGTATTCTTAATAGGTGTGCTACCCTAATTATCATCCTAATAATAGGGGTTTCTATATTCTAGCAGAAGGCTATACTCAAAGAACTATTAGAGAAGTACATAAATCAAGCAGGATACAATTGTTCAAATAGAACAGATAGGAGAAAGATGAATCATAGTCAATTGTGGATGAGATCCTATACTCTAGTACTAGGTGCAGGCTTGTCCGGTACAATAACGTAACCGAGACAATATGCTCTCGACCTGCATGGGCCACCACTAAAAACATGTCACGCCCCAGTCTCAAAAATACGTAGGACGAGGACACGTAAGCATGCTAGCCGCATGGATATGGCAACTCCAATATATGGACACCAAAATCCACACGTACGCTGTAATATGAATGTCAAATCCACAAGTGGTATAAATCTATCATAAGTCACATGGTATAATCTAAATCTCATCTACGAAATCAAAGACAAATAACTAACCAGTATCTATGAAACTAGATCTCAATATAAGTATCTAAGGATGATAGTTGGGTGGAAACAAATCCACTACCAACTCGAATATAAGAGCAATTACAATATAAGTACACCACAATAAACACAATATAAGAATACCAGCTATCAATCATGGCTCGAAGAGAATACCTCCTCGAAACATAAGTAACCATCCGAATCTGCACTCCTGCGAATACTCAATAACAGATACACCTGGAAGGGCCAGGTCCTCAGAGGGACATAACAAGATATATAAAAGCATGCCAATAAAGTACTGAAATAAATATCCAATGGGTCGCCTAACCGTCTAAGTGAATGCAGTTAAGAACAACTTTTCCAACGCATAGGCTATCTGGCTAAAATGGGATTGGCATGGTTCTCTTGGAGATCCAGGGGCCTATAAAGGTACATCGTCTTTTGAACGGCGGAGGCCCGCCTTATAATATATAATATATAGTGGTCATCATGACCGTGCATCTCCGACGGAGCGTACGGGTTACACAGAGAAAGTACAACGGAGCCCACACGCCTTACTTGTTGTTCTCCCCACCCTATGCTCTAAGCATGTCACATCCATGATACGATAATACCTCTAATAACTGCCAAGTCTACTAGCATGCAAAGTTTCTAACAGCAGTTATTCCTAACGCACGGCCCACACGTACAGGAGGCCAAACCCTGCACGCAAGTCCGTGATCTATATGAGACTCACAACTCGTGTAACAACTGTGTCACGACCAATGAACCTAATGATGCTAAATGATAATGGGGTAGTCTCATAAACAAGGTCAATGCAAATATATAAATAAAAATATGTCACGACGACACCATCGTGCGCATTTTATATAACAGTTAAAATATATGAACTAAAGACAGAAAATAAAGATGCATGCAACATATGGAATATAAATAACAGTACAATGGCAAGGTATACTTGCCTGGCACGGAAGCTGCAATGTACCAATAACCTACTCCAGAAGTCGCGCAGAACAAATCCAACATCCTATGTACATATAATATAATGCAATAAAATCATTAGTCATTACACTAGTACACACACAAGAATATTTACACTGGACTCAGGGGGTATACTAGGGGTAACACTAGTCATCTAACACGGTCAATTATGCATTGAATTACGCGGGTGTCGGGTCTTCAAGTACTGGACACAATTAGTCAGTCAACTAACACGGTCTCGCCAGTACGTCGGTGTACACAAGGCAGACACCAACATCGTTCTTAGGGTCAACAGGATCAAGGTAAATACAGGATAGTCCACGGTGTCCTAGGGTCGTACAGTCTGAATACACATACTCCTAATTATTATTAGCACATAATTAATTACAATATACATATATACCACACATATATATATATATATATATATATATCATCCAATAATTATACGTATACCAAGTTGAATAGTATGCATATACTATATATATATAAATATATCAAACTGAATAATATACGTGTCACGACCCGCACCCGAAAAATCGGGCATGAGTCGTGGGTACGTCCAGCCTACGCCGCAGCATCGACGATAGAACGCTGTCTAGGTCTACTATCTAGATAACAATCTCACGCAATCAATATATAAACCTGTCAAGATCTCAACTCCAAACGGAGGAGCAATATCATAATGATAATCACAAGTACTCAATCACGAATCTAAGAACGATAAGATAATACAGAAGACTAACAACTATAAAGTCTAACCAACAATAACTACTACAACAACCACAACATCAATAATAATAATACAACATCCAAAATTATATACAGTACAAGGTCTCAAATCCAAAACCGGAGACAAATCCGGTACCAAAGGCTAATAAAATCAATAACAAGGTCCTAGTGATCCCGGCTACCAACCCAGAAATCACTCCTAAACTAGGGGGTCCCTGTCTGCACCATCGATAGGCTCAGGTCCATAAAACGTCGGACACCAATCCTCTGGATACTCTGGAAAAAATATGTCCAGTCAGGACTAGAGCAAGTACACCTCTAACAGCAGTTCCAGTTAAATGATAAAAACTATAAAACAGTTGTAGCAAGTAGCAAGGAGAATAAAATATAGTATGAAACAAGAAATATACATGTCACTGGTGCATAAAGGTAAAAATGCATAAATATTAGAGCAAGATAGTAATAACTACAAGATACAAGAAATCTAAACTAAGATCAAGTCTGTGCACAAGAACGTGTAGTGAGTCCAGTATAAAATACATATAATGAGTCAAGTACAGAAACTATAAGTGAGACCAGCAAGAAATACAAGTGAGTCCAGACTAGAAAGAATGAACTCGTGTCTTTGAAATACCTGTTTCGACATGTAAACGGCTAGGGGTAAGTACGGCTCACCGTGCACTGGGTGCGCGGCTGCTATCATTCCAGATTAGACCAGAGGGGGTAATTCCAGATAATTCTAGTTGGGAATATTTACATGTCTACTCGATTATTTCCCCGTTTCGACTAGTACAAGTGAATCAAAGATCCGACACGTAAATCAAGTATGAGTCCAACCAAAAATATGAGTGATGCCTGTAGTGATGCCTGTAGGTGATGCCAGTAGTGATTCCAGAATAGAGGCCAAAAACATGAAATATACGTATCATAAGTAAATGAATCCAGAAATACCAGTCTGTGTCCCGTGTTGTGCCAGAAAAATCAGATGATACTATACTAGAAGCTGAATCATAATAATCATCAGATAATAAAAACTATCAGAGAATGTACTCGCTTGACGTCCTGAATAACTGGCAATCCGAACTGGTATTGCAAGGACCTATTGCGAAAAGTAAGGTTAAACAGGTTTCTAATAATTTAAACAGATATAAAATAACTAAAAATAGGCTTCTAGGGTCGTTCTAGGTCAAACGGGTCAAACCGGTGAAATCTGGGTCAAAAAGTTAACTCGGGGTCCAAAAAGTTAACTCTAGGTCAAACATTGACTTTGGCGGTCAACCGAGTCAACTACGGTCAACTCTAGGTCAAACTAGGGCGCCCCTGAAATTCTTGGTCAAAACTAGGTCATTAAGCTAATAAACCCTCAAACTCGCCTCCTTGAGATACTGGGATACCCTCGGTATCCGATACCTCACCCTACGCTATACGCCCCGTCTATACCCTCTAAAACCTATGCTAGCACGATAATTATATACACATATACAAAAAAACCTATCTCTAAACTCAAACCTAGGCAATTGCTCAAAAACCCCGCTCGAAACTCAATACCTTGGATATCTCAAGGTATTGAGATACCTTGGTATCTCAAGGTATTGAGATACCTTGGTATCTCAAGGTATTGAGATACCTCTCTAAACCCTCACTAACTATCCTTCTAACTAACTAACTATGCTTATAGATATATACCTAGCTATGTATATAGGCTACTATATATATATACACACACATATGCATATATGGATATACCTAGATATCTACATATATATATATCCACAAACACAATACATATATATACCCATTCACACCTAAACATAGGTATTTAGATATATCTATCTATATGTATAGGTATATATCTATCTATCTATCTATCTATCTATCTATCTATCTATCTATCTATCTATCTATCTATCTATCAATCTATATACCTATCTATATATCTATCTATCTATTTATATATCTAGATATCTATCTAGATATCTATCTATCTATATATTATCAGTCTATCTATCAATCCATCTATCTATCCATCTATCTATTTATGTATTTATCTATCTATTTATGAATCTATCTATCTAACTATCTAATATCTATCTATCTATCTATTTATGAATCTATCTATCTAACTATCTAATATCTATCTATCTATCAATCTACCTATCTATCTAGATATCTCTCAATCTATCTATCTATTAATCTATCTATCTATCTATCTATCTATCTATCTATCTATCTATCTATCTATCTTATTTAAAAATCTATCTATCTAACTATCTATCAATCTATTCCTAACCCCTCTCACGCTCGCTACCTAGCTACTAGCAATGCGCTGCGCAAACAAAGCTGCTGTTGCTGTGAATGCTGCTGCTGCAAGGGCTGCTTATACTGCTGCTGCTGCTGCTAACATCTGCTGCTGCTGCTTATACTGCTGCTGCTGTGCACTACACAGCAGCTGCTGCGCGCTACGACAGCGCTCGCTGCCCGCTGCCCTGCTGCCCACCCCGCTGCATAGCCGCCTCGACACCCCCACAAGATCACACAGACACACACTTATACATATACGAATATATATATATATATATATATATATATATATATATATATATATATATATATATATATAACCACACACTCACACACCCTCACACACACACTAACACACACATAAACATATATATATAAACACATATACAAATATATATATATAGAAACACACACACAAATATATATATATATATATATATATATATATATATATATATAAACACAACACACCCAACACACAATAACGCACACAACACTCCACCAACACGCGCCCAATGACCCCTACACGCACAAATACATAAATATATATAAAATATAACCCGAGAACTCTAGCACACACTCCCCGAAACTAACCCAACGTGTGCACAAGTCCGAAACTAAGAAACCACGCCGAAATGGCCGTTCGGTCATTTCGACGAACACGTGGTGTGCGGTTCGGAAAATCTCCTGAAACGCACACCAAATCAACTCGGAATCGGCCCAAAATTTACCCACGGATTCTAAACGATGTCTAGGTCCTAGAAAAATGCTAACTCGTCGATTCTAGGTCCGTGGCAAAAATGTGCACGCACTTAGAACCGGCGACGACGAAAATCCCGAAAATGCCCGAAATGCCTGTTTCTCCGCGACACGACTTCACGTGTCCGAACGGAGACATGCACTAACCCTCAAGACACCCGACAACGTCTACCTAGGTCCGTCTAACCTAGGGCATTACCCAAAATTGGGCCAATCTCGGATTCCACCCAAAATTGACACAAAACCTAGTGTCAAAGTCTCCAAAAATAGCCAAACTAGTTTCAACTTCCTCCCACGGATAGGATTAGGGTCTAGAAAGATTATAAACCACTAATTACACTACATAAGATTAATTAGTAAGAGAAAAGTTAGGGTTTACCTCTTTGGAGTTGGAATCCCAAGGCCAAAGTCTCCAATTCACTTGAAATCACCTCCCTCAAGCTCCAAGCCTCCAAATCTTGCCTCCACACTAAGTCTAGGCTCTAAACACCTAGGTTGGAGAAAAATATAGGGTTGGGGTTAACATCCATGAAGAATAGAAGAAGAAAGAGGAGAAATAGAGCACTTACTTGAAGTTAGAAGAAGGAAAGAAGAAGAAATGGAGAATGGAGAAGAAGAAGAAATGGAGAATGGAGAAGAAGAAGAAGTAGTAGTAGTAGTGAAGAAGAAGAGAAATGGGGGGGATCCTGCTGCTGGTCGGCTGGGTATGGGGCTGTGGTCGGGTCTCACAAGCATAAAAAGGGGTTTACAATAAGTCCAAAAGACCAAAATGCCCTCCCTAACTTGGGTTTTGGATTTTGGGTTCCAAAAGTACTCAAACTAACTCCCAATCTCTCCAACTAACCCACTAAAAATATAATAAATATACTAAACCCAAAAATAGGTCTCACAGGGGTATGGGCTGGGTCGGACATGGGTCCACTAGGGTCTGACACGGGTCCAGACTAGCCAAAACCCTAAAACAATCAATAAAAAATAATACAATCACTAATTAAATATAAATACAATTAATTATAAATATTACATAATTAATCAATTAAAAAAAAATACCCGGCTCAAGAAATGGGGTGGTGACATACGCGTACGAGTACAAGTTCGTGTACGCAGCACTGGGTTCACCGACTCAGGGTCCGATATTAGCTAGCAGTCATAAGCAATACGCATGTCCTAATAACATATACTTAAGCACACATACGAAATAAGAAGGTGGGACAGGTTCGAACCTTGGTGTACGCGCACGGGATCGGCTGGACGACGACGAAGAGAGGTTGACGACGATGGTGACGATGATGAGATGACGATGAGGTGATGATGATAAAGTGATGATGATGATAGTGGGGATGATGATGATGATGGGATGATGATGATGACAACGATGATGATGTAGATGATGGTGATGACGAGGACGATGATGAGGATGGTGATGTGGACGATGGGAATGATGAGATAATAATGGGTTGATGATGAAGATTAGGATGATGATGTGATAATGGTGAGTTGATAATGGTGATGGTGGTGTGGATGGGCTACTGTTCCGGCCAGGCGAGGGGAGGTCCGGCAAGGAGGACAGGGAGCAGGAGGAGGAGCAGGGAATGATGGAGTGGTGGTTATCGATGGTGGCAGGGAACGGGGGTGGTTCAGTCGACGGGGAGAAGGATGACAGTGCTACTGGTGGATGGCAGGGAGCGGGGTGGCTCGGGTTGTGGAGGTCCAGCGAGGTCGTCACGGGGAAGTGGGTGGCTGCCAGGCAGAAATTCTCGGTAAGACGGTGCTCGGGGTCAGGTGATCAGAAGTTGGGGGAGGAAGGAGAACGGGGGGAGACATCGGGGACGATGGTGGTGCTGGTGATGGTTCGACGTCGACGGGAGCGACGGTCTCTGGTCGAGATGCTACTCCGGTGGGTCGGCATTAATGGCGGCGTGGTCGAGTCCTACGGGAAAGAGAGAAGAGCGGCGGCCTATGGTGGTGTTGATGATGGTGGGAGAGTCGACTCCGGCGGAGGTGATGGCCGCGGGTCAAGGAGGAGGAAGATGGAAGAGGGTGGCGGTGAGGAGAGATCTGACGGGATGGTTCAGCCGCTCCGGGGTCGGGGATCCGCTCAAGCGAGGTGGCGAGGCGGTTCGTGATCCGGTGGTAGAGAGTTCCGGTGGTCGAAGGCTGAAGGGAAGAGGAAGGTGGTGATCGAGGAGGAGAGGGAGATGGCGGTGATGGCGCTGCTCCGGTGGGGACGTCGTGGTCGGGGAAGATAGCCAGGCCGGGTCGTAGTGATGGAGGACCCCGGTCGAGCGGTGGGTGTCGAGGACAGGCCGAGGGGAAGATGAACATGTGGTTGTGGCTGGGTACAGCGGAGGAGGGGCTACTCTGGCGAGGGGTTGGCGAGGTTCACGGCGGAGCTCCGGCCAGGTAGGGTGCACAGGGAGAGGGAAGGGAAAGAAGGAGAAGTCGGCTAAGATTTGCATAGGGTTTGGTGATTTTAGAAAAGGAAAAAGGGAAGAAAAGTTGTATATAAATACATGTGAACTAAGGTTTGGGGGTTTGACCTAGGACAATGTGGGCTTGGTCAACTCTCCTTGGGATGGCCTTGGGCTTGCATGAGGATGCCGTGGCTATAATTCACATGGTTTAAAATACAAGGATGGGGTTTAAATGAGGGATCGATACTGTGCGTTTGCACATCCCGATAAATTACGAAAAAATTCATGTATAGGAAAAAGCTGGGTTTCTTCATGAATTGTCCAATGGTGGGGACACCTCAATGCATTTTTGCGTAAAAACCCCCAATAATTAGAAAATTACACAAAGGCGATAATTGAATTTTAATTAATTAAATCGAACACGCATGATGTTCTAGAATTAATTAGAAGTACATGGTAATAAAATTTGGTGGAACACAAGTGTCAGGGGCGTAGAGGGTACAGTGTAGAATATTAATAAAATTTGGGTTGCACAAAACGGTCAAGATTGTGTCTCCAATTTCGATTGGGACGCACAGGGTACAAAGTTGGAATTTATTGAGATTTAAGAAATAACGTCCGCGACGTTTATTGTGCGGCTAAAATATAGCGCCAGAGAGCATGATTATAAGTTACACAAAGGTCAGAAAGGTAGGTGGGCGCGTCTCGGACAAGGGTATAAAGTTTGTAGAAAGGTATGGGCTAGTGTAGTGCTCCAATTATTGGAGGAACGGTAAGGCGCACTATTTGTCATAATTATTGCATAATTAAATAAAATATTCTATTTCTATTTGGGTTCAAATCAGCCCTAATTTCACTATCTAAGCAAAGTAGGCCTAATTTTGGGTGAGGGGGTTTACAATCTACCCAACTTAAAATAATTTCGTCCTCGAAATTAAAATAGGGTAGGGTCCTCTCTATCCAATCTTACTTGGTTACAGTCTAAAGAATTCTCCTCAAGTTAACATTGCAGTTTCTACCCAACTTAGAATTTACCCTTCTATCATCTAAGGCTATGCATCTAAGAAAGCTATGCCCCAAATTATTTAATCATGTTATTGAATCCTCAAAGTCTTTAACACCAAATATATCATCTATGATATGCCTTTAATCATTTATAACAGAGAGTCACCAAGTCATATGATTAGCCTATGGGGTATACCTAGAACTATCAGTGTATCACTTATTTCCAAGCACGAGGTTTCGTCTTTCTGAAACAAAAAAAGACAAAAAATAATGGTAAAGAGTTCAAGGAGGGGGTAATATAATGGAAGTATGGGAATCAAAGCGTTTAAAGGATTCAGATGGGAATTGTCAAGGCAGTTGTGGATTAAAACACTATTTGGTAATTTCTTATTCGCATGCTCACATCGCTGCAGTTATGTACTTGATATGATATGCTTTGTCATATCTAGAGGGTAAGTATATTTGTCTACTGGTCAACTATACATCTCAATCCACGTAAAATAGTATTGCGAAAGGTGAATCAAGTGCACTATGTCTAGCTAGACCATAATACACTGATTCTGATTAGACAATTTGTATTAGTGTGGTTGATCAGGCCCCAATAACACATGTCATGAACAAGCTCGATATAAGATTAAGCTTGCAAAACTAGGCTATAATAGCAGCATAATTCGAGGTAGCACAGAAAATATAACGCTGGATTATGATGAGAGAAGTTACAAAATAATTCAAGTTCGCAAAAACAAAACAAAATAAGCAATAATAATAAAAGACTCTACAATCTCTATAGTTATCATACAACCTCCTTGTCTAAGTCGCTAGTCGACCAAATAGGGGCATGGACCTCTAAATTCTATCGTCTGAATAAACATTGTCGTCTTATGCTAGCATACAATTAATGTCATTCAGTTATACTTCAATAATGAGTCAAAAGACTACGTGATACTAGGTTGTGAGGTATACTACCTAACTTAAAATAATAAACTAATACTGTAATCATCTTAAGGGTACCGTAGAAACTCTTGTTAAGGTCTACGAGAAGGGGTCTTGGTACTTATTAGGGTATCCTCTTCTATTACATAGGTCATGGTCATCTTACATCTTAGTCATAGTGCTTATAGAACAAGTGTCAATAGTAAGGATAGAAGAGTTACTGGCCGTCAAGGGGAAAGGGATCTAACTTGTATCGAGGTGGGGGTATAAATTACGTGATCTACAACTAGGGGTAATCATCATAATCTAAATGAACAACTCAACTATCAAGTTCTAACTACAAGGCACATAATTCAAATTCAAGATTACAACCATAACCTTAGCAAACTATATATCCTACCGTAGAATAAAATCACTTGGTCTATAATCAGAGGTGTCAAGTGACACGAGTTGAAAGATGAAGAATAGAAGAACAAAATTTAGTCGTCGCGCAATTAGCGAACTCTAAGGTCGCAGAGGAACAAGGTATAAAAATTAAAATAGAGGGCTTTAGATAGCATCATGGTTTTCTAAAGGGGAGTGGTATGCTAGTTGCTATGTTAGAGGTATGATCAAGGAACAAGTGTTGATTACATTCCTCTAGGCTTCCTAAGGTGTTGTCTACTAATAATAAGGTAATGATCTAAGTTTATAGTTCTCCAATACTATCTGCTATGAAGGTTAGGTTCAGTCCTAATATTCAATTTTGGTTTTCTATTGGTTCCTCAATACTAGGGTCAAACACTATGGCAAACTTCTAACTAACTCTAGTAGTGTCTATACTACTCTCAAGTCTTCATAATACATCAGGGGGTAATGGTAAATCAATTCTAGAGATAAGGAATTCTAGATATTCTAAACTTAGAGGTGTATCTATATTCTTGTTGTATTCTTAATAGGTGTGCTACCCTAATTATCATCCTAATAACTGGGGTTCCTATATTCTAGCAGAAGGCTATACTCAAAGAACTATTAGAGAAGTACAGGAATCAAGCAGGATACAATTGTTCAAATAGAACAGATAGGAGGAAGATAAATTATAGTCAATTGTGGATGAGATCCTATACTCTAGTCCTAGGTGTAGGCTTGTCCGGTACAGTAACGTAACCGAGACAATATGCTCTCGACCTACATGGGCCACCACTAAAAATATGTCACGCCACAGTCCCAAAAATACGTAGGACTAGGATACGTAAGCATGCCAGCCGTATGGATATGGCAACTCCAATATATGGACACCAAAATCCACACGTACACTGTAATATGAATGTCAAATCCACAAGTGGTATAGATCTATCATAAGTCAAAGGGTATAATCTAAATCTTATCCACGAAATTAAATACAAATAACTAACCATTATCTATAAAACTAGATCTCAATATAAGTATCTAAGGATGATAGTTGGGTGAAAACAAATCCACTACCAACTCGAATATAAGAGCAATTACAATATAAGTATACCACAATAAATACAATATAAGAATACCAGCTATCAATCACGGCTCGAAGAGAAGACCTCCTCGAAACATAAGTAACCATCTGAATCTGCGCTCCTGCGAATACTCAAAAACAGATACACCTGGAAGGGCCAGGTCCTCAGAGGGACATAACAAGATACATAAAAGCATGCAAATAAAGTACTGAAATAAATACCCAATAGGTCGCCTAACCATCTAAGTGAATGCAGTTAAGAACAACTTTTCCAACGCGTGGGCTATCTGGCTAAAATAGGATTGGCATGGTTCTCTTGAAGATCCAGGGGCCTACAAAGGCACGTCGTCTTTTGAACGGTGGAGGCCCGCCTGATAATATATAATATATAGTGGTCATCATGATCACGCATCTCCGGCGGAGCGTACGGGTTACACAGGAAAAGTGCAACGGAGCCCACACGCCTTACTTGTTATTTTTTCCACCCCATGCTCTAAGTATGTCACATCCATGACACGATAATACCTCTAATAACTGCCAAGTCTACTAGCATGCAAAGTTTCTAACATCAGTTATTCCTAATGCACGACCCACACGTACAGGAGACAAAACCCTGCACGCAAGTCCTTGATCTACATGAGACTCACAACTCATGTAACAACTGTGTCACGGCCAATGAACCTAATAATGCTACATGATAATGGGGTAGTCTCATAAACATGATCAATGCAAATATATAAATAAAAATATGTCGCGACGACACCGTCGCGCGAATTTTATATAACCGTTAAAATATATGAACTAAAGACAGAAAATAAAAATGCATGCAACATATGGAATATAAATAACAGTACACTGGCAAGGTATACTTGCCTGGCACGGAAGCTGCAGTGTACAAATAATCTGTTCCAGAAGTCGCGCAAAAAAAATCCAACATCCTATGTACATATAATATAATGCAATAAAATCATTAGTCATTACACTAGTACACACACAACAATATTTATACTGGACTCAGGGGGGTATACTAGGGGTAACACTAGTCATCTAACACGGTCAATTACGCGTTGAATTACGCGGGTGTCGGGTCTTCAAGTATTGGACACAATTAGTCAGTCAACTAACACGGCCTCGCCAGTACGTCGGTATACACAAGGCAGACACCAACATCGTTCTTAGGGTCAACATGATCAAGGTAAATACAGGACAGTCCACGGTGTCCTAGGGTCGTACAGTCTGAATACACATACTCCTAATTATTATTAGCACATAATTAATTATAATATACATATATACCATATATATATATATATATATCATCCAATAATTATACGTATACCAAGTTGAATAGTATGCATATACTAAATATATATAAATATATCAAGCTGAATAATATACGCGTACGAGTACAAGTTCGTGTATGCAGCACTGGGTTCACCGACTCAGGGTTCGATATTAGCTAGCAGTCATAAGCAATACGCATGTCCTAATAACAAATACTCAAGCACACATACGAAATAAGAAGGTGGGACAGGGTCTAACCTCGGTGTACGAGCACGGGATCGGCTGGACGACGACGAAGAGAGGTTGACGATGTTGGTGACGATAATGAGATGACGATGAGATAATGATGATAAAGTGATGATGATGATAATGGGGATGATGATGATGATGGGATGATGATGATGTAGATGATGGTGATGACGAGGACGATGATGAGGATGGTGATATGGACGATAGGGATGATGAGATAATGATGGGTTGATGATGAAGATTAGGATGATGAGGTGATAATGGTGAGTTGATAATGGTGATGGTGGTGTGGATGGGCTACTGTTCCGGCCAGGCGAGGGGAGGTCCGACAAGGAGGACAGGGAGCAGGAGGAGGAGCAGGGAATGATGGAGTGGTGGTTGTCGATGGTGGCAGGGAACGGGGGTGGTTCAATCGACGGGGAGAAGGATGACGGTGCTGCTGGTGGATGGCAGGGAGCGGGGTGGCTCAGGTTGTGGAGGTCCGGCGAGGTCGTCAAGGGGAAGTGGGTGGCTGCCAGGCAGAAATTCTCGGCAAGGCGGTGCTCGAGGTCAGGTGATCAGAAGTCGAGGAAGGAAGGAGAACGGGGGGAGACGTCAGGGACGATGGTGGTGCTGGTGATGGTTCGACGTCGACGGGAGCGGCGGTCTCTGGTCGAGATGCTACTCCGGTGGGTCGGCATTAATGGCGGCGTGGTCGAGTCCTGCGGGAAGGAGAAAAGAGCGGCGGCCTGTGGTGGTGTTGATGATGGTGGGGGAGTCGACTCCGGTGGAGGCGATGGCCGCGGGTCGAGGAGGAGGAAGATGGAAGAGGGTGGCGGTGAGGAGAGATCTGACGGGATGGTTCAGCCACTCCGAGGTCGGGGATCCGCTCAAGCGAGGTGGCGAGGCGGTTCATAATCCGGTGGTCGAGAGTTCCGGTGGTCGAAGGCTGAAGGGAAGAGGAAGGTGGTGATCGAGGAGGAGAGGGAGATGGCGGTGATGGCGCTGCTCCGGCGGGGACGTCGTGGTCGGGGAAGATGGCTAGGCCGGGTCGTAGTCGTGGAGGACCCCGGTCGAGCGGTGGGTGTCGAGGACAGGCCGAGGGGAAGATGAACAGGTGGTTGTGGCTAGGTGCAGCGGAGGAGGGGCTACTCCGGCGAGGGGTTGGCGAGGTTCACGGTGGAGCTCCGATCAGGTAGGGGTGCACAGGGAGAGGGAAGGGGAAGAAGGAGAAGTCGGCTAAGATTTGCATAGGGTTTGGTGATTTTAGAAAATAAAAAAAGGAAGAAAAGTTGTATATAAATACATGTGAACTAGAGTTTGGGGTTTGACCTAGGACAATGTGGGCTTGGTCAACTCTCCTTGGGATGGCCTTGGGCTTGCATGAGGATGACGGGGCTATAATTCACATGGTTTAAAATACAAGGATGGGGTTTAAATGAGGGATCGATGCTGTGCGTTTGCACATCCCGATAAATTACGGAAAAATTTATGTAAAGGAAAAAGCTGTGTTTCTTCATGAATTGTCCAATGGTGGGGACACCTCAATACGTTTTTGCATAAAACCCCCAACAATTGGAAAATTGCACAAAGGCGGTAATTGAATTTTAATTAATTAAATCGAACGTGCACGATGTTCTAGAATTAATTAGAAGTACATGGGAATAAAATTTGGTAGAACACAAGTGTCAGGGGCGTAGAGGGTATATTGTAGAATATTAATAAAATTTTGGTTGCACAAAACGGTCAAGATTGTGTCTCCAATTTTGATTGGGACGCACAGGGTACAAAGTTGGAATTTATTAAGATTTAAGAAATAACGTCCGCGATGTTTATTGTGCGGCTAAAATATAGCTCCAGAGAGCATGATTATAAGTTATATAAAGGTCAGAAAGGTAGGTGGATGCGTCTCGGACAAGGGTATAAAGTTTGTAGAAAGGCATGGGCTAGTGTAGTGCTCCAATTATTGGAAGAACGGTAAGGCGCACTATTTGTCATAATTATTACATAATTAAATAAATAAAATATTCTATTTCTATTTGGGTTCAAATCAGTCCTAATTTTACTATCTAAGCAAAGTAGGCCTAATTTTGGGTGAGGAGGTTTACACTATCTCCAAATATTATCTCTTGCTCCAAACGATCATCACAACTGATACTACCCCAGCTAGGCGACAAACCCAAATATCAAACTATACTCTTTGATCAGCTTAGCCCAATACCTCTTCCTCAATTCTAATACCTCACTGGGTAAACATCTATATTAAGGTTCATGTGATCCACGAAGATTTTGCCGCCATACCATAGGGATAGTGTCACTACGATTTTAATATGGACACACTCGCCATAATTCCTAGGTCGCACATGGAATAGTTCTTTGCGCTGCTTCCACTGCCTTGAAGCACAGGATATCACCTTCGCCTTTTGTACGAGCACGTATTCCAGACTAAGTTCCGATGCATCTTGTAGATTTAAGGCACATCTGTCCCTTCCAGTATTGCAAAAATTTGATCTGAATGAGCCGTTGCTTTAACTTCACAAGCTAGTTTCACAGTTGTCAATTCATATGAATATTATTCCCTTCCGGGGCACGACGAGTCAGAGGTGATTCCATCTTCAAAAATCTACGACTCCGAATCTCATCAGTTGACTTAGGCTATTTCCACCATCACTTCGATCTTCCGGCTGCATCTTCAGCTGAAGGCTATCCTAAGGATCTCTCAAATCCAACACTTAGTCACTAAGGTAAATTTCCAACATACACTACTCATATCCATCCTCGACGCATTCCTAAATGCGCCACCTCAAGGGTCGTTCAATGGGTCTACAATATTCATCTCTGATTTGGCGGTCAAGTCGCTAGGGTCAGTTGTCCCGAAGTTACCCTTGATAATTATAAGTCATCACGATGGACAGTTACTACGAACCATGCTATATCTCCTCTACAAATCTGAGCCATAATCCAACCATTCCATCCGAATGAACTTCTGACTCCGAGAACTTCATGCACTACCTCTGACGAATCTGTCAACCAAATACCGTCTAACCACCTAGAGTCTCACTATCTATCCAAGCCACAAATCGAGAACTGCGCTCGTTGAAATCGTCTTCCATCACTCAGTCGTTCTGTCCTGAATCCATCAAAAATTTTGAACTGCCATGTTCGACTTCTCGCACTACCACTTGCAATAATTCCCGAAACCATAGACTTGCTCCGTTCTCGTTCGTATGCTATGTTTTACAGTGTACGTCCAACTTGCTCGAGCAGCACAGTGATTTGCTTCAACGTTGCTCTCTCATTTAGCTATCTTCAAAAGTCCATCCGCCATAATTCTTGTTCTTGTTCCATTCTTTAGCCCGTCTTAATTTCTTTATGTTTCGATTAGTCCACACACTCTTAATAACTCATGCACAAGTTCTAACACGATCCTAAATCATATCACTATCACTCGTTGCCTCAAACTGCCTCAATACTGCAAGTGTTAGTTTTTAATCTGACTTAACATCAACTAGACTTGCCTCATGCCTGTTCACGTCTTCCGAAGAATCCTTCTACCATTTTGTACCATTTCGCCAAATTTTACTTTCGCTAAACTTTTGAGTTAAACTTCTCGAGCGCCAATATCCAAAATCCTTCCAGTTTGTGCAACTCCATCGTATTGCCCCTCCAAACCAAATCGTGTTTCATTGCTTAACCAACAGCTCCAATGTGTTGCCAAAATTTGTAGTCCGTGCTCGCTACCCTTCGATTCACCCATCGCTCACTTAAGCGTATCCCAACTGTTTGTTCCTCATGCTCAACTCTCTCTTTGCATCAATGAATGCTCCGTCGAACTTTCAAATCGTGCAAATGAACTCTGATATCCAGTTTTCCATCTGATCGATCTCAACTTGTTTTCAATACATAGTCCGCATCAATCCTTCAAATTCTAAACAATCTTTCCATTGCTTTTTCCGTTCTTGTCCAACAAAACTTCTATTTACACAAGTCTGTTCTTGATCACTCAAGTCCAACGATACTTCTATTTGCATAAGTCCATTCTTGATCGCTCAAGTATAACGTATCAAAGAATACCTGAGTCAAATTCTATTACACCATATACCATTTGGAATAGAGTCGCTCTCGCGCTTACTCTGCGTCGACGAACGTCTATTCCAAATCAACTATTCTGGGGTGATCCTGTCGATCGCAACTCAACATTCGCTTGCTTCATGCTCCATGCTCCATTTTCTAACTCAGCTAATGTGCACCAACCAACTTACCTTCCTGTTACCCGTGTCCATTGCGACAATTCCATTGATGTCTATCCAAAATATTCCAATGCCATGCTCACTATGTGGTATACCATATACCACTCTGAATTTAGTCACTACTCGCATCGTAATTCTATGCACTGATCCAAGATCCGTTCGAACCATCCATTATGCGTGATCCTGTCATTCAAAGTCTGACACGAAAGTCAGCCAACGCATAAACTATCTAACTCTTTTATCAATCACGCTATGCAACTTATGCCATATTCTATTCTCAATACTTTTAACTATTCTCAAACCGTCCAATATTTTTGCTACACGAGTAACCCGTACAACGATCTCTTCAAAGTAATCCAACCCAATACCCAACTGTTCCTCATATTTGCTGTACGAGCAACTCGTACAATGCTATCCTGATATCCCCAATCCAACTCAAACCTGCTCAGCCAATGGTCTATGTGATATACCCAGCCAAAAATCAAACTCCATCCAACACATACGCTATACGAGCAACTCGTGCAATAATCCATTCTCAACCGATGCTTCTACTCAAAACATGCCACATAACCAATCTCGTCTGCCAACCAACTGATCCACTGATGCAACCATAAATCTTTCTGAATGACAAGCCAAACCAACGCAATGATACACCTCTCAACTTGCTGCACAAATGTAACAACGCCACACAATTTGCTGCACGAATATAACAATGTCCAACGATGTTAAGCGATCTACCAAAAACCAACAAAAGTAACACAACAAAAAATAACATGCACCCTCAACCAACAAATATGTAGACTTATTGTACGAAATATTCAAAGCGGCACCGAGTAGAGCCAAGAGCTAAATGACACGCGAAAGCCATTTAGAGTTTGGGATGAAGCAAAGGACAAAGTCCGAGGAAATGAACCTGGCTCTGATACCAATTTGTCATGCCCCAATCTTCCGCAAGCTCAATTGTCCCCGCTGAACGCGAATCACCATGTTGTAGCGCTCCCGCAAGATAATCGTTCTCATCGGAACGTGATGTCATACGAGCCTGGAGTTGCGCTCACACAAGACGGTATTGTCAAACATCAAAGTTATTATCGAAACAACCAAGTTGCAACGAAAGTTAAGTATTATGTACCAAACGCATATCAGAGTATACACAGCGAAGCTCTCGATAGGGTCCAAATAAAAATATCACGAAGGAGAATGCCACAAAGGCGATGAAATACTCTTGCTCTTTCTCTTGCCCATAAAGGTACTTATCATTCCATACATCATGTCCCGTATATCCAAGCAGCGCCACTACACCTGCGTACATGAAATAATGCCCATAAATGTGGGTCAATATACAGTTTTACTGGTGAGCGGGGTAACCCACTTGTCTAAATTGACACTAAGTAGAAATAGGGAATATAAACAATTATATGGTGATCTTTATACTTGAATCATAAATTCATTTCATGGCAGATGTATGACATGTTAAAGAAAACTGTAAAGCAGGTTAAACATGCAAGCTTCAACTCAAGCAAATATATAAGCAGATATATCCAACTCAAAAAAAAAAACTAGCATTCAAACCGTCCTACTCAAATCCAAGCAACGCGTGAACCTATATCTAACTCTAACCCTACTCCCCATGACATGGCCGGCCCCCTCTTCCCCCTTTATTCCATTCATTCACTTCTCCCTTTCCACTCTCTTTCTTTATTTCTCCTTCCTTTACTCCTCCAACCAATTTCAAGTAAGTTTCCTTCCCCATTTCTCTTTCCACCTCCAATCTTCATCCATATCTAACCCTAACCTTTCATTTTCCTCTAACCTAGTTGTGTAGGAGTTACTTTGGGAGTAGAGCTTGGATTTGAGAGCTTGGAAGCTAATTTGGAGCTTTTAGGGCTTTATGAGGACTTTGGCCTTGGGATTCCAACTCCCAAGAGGTAAACACTAATTTTTTCCTTTGAGATTGCTCCAATATAGTGTAATTAGTTGTTTAGAACTTTCCTAGATCTTAGGACTACCCATGGGAGGAAGTTAGAACTTGTTTGGATAGGTTTCGAGACTTTGACCTAGGGTTTTGTGTCAATTTCGGGTAAAATCCGAGATTGACCTATTTTGGGGGTTGCCCTAGGTTAGACGGACCTAGGTAGACGTGCTTGGGTGTCTTAAGGGTAGGTTTGTGTCCTCGTTCGGACACGCGAGGTCGTATCACGGAGTTTTGGGTGTTTTGGACGATTTGGAGATTTTTCCTTCGACATGGGTTCCACACACATGTGGAATTTTGCCATGGACCTAGAATAGGAGAGTTAGCATTTTTGTGAGATTCTAGACATCGATTAGAACTCGTGGGTAAATTTTGGGTCGATTATGATTAGGTTTAGTGTGCGTTTTGCGAGGTATTGCAAGCCGCACTCCAAGTGTTCGTCAAAATGACCAAATGGCCATTTCGACTTGGTTTCTAGGTTTTAGGCTTGTGCGGAGGTTAGTTTAGCCTTGTGGAGTATGTATTAGGGTTTTCGATTTTATATTTGTATATATATATATATATGTATTTATATGTATATGGGTGAGTATGTGTGTATTGGTGTGTTTGGGGGTGAGTGTGTTTGAGTGTGTATAGGTATGGTTGTGTGTGTGTTTGTGTGTAAGTGTGTGCCTATATATATATATATATATATATATATATATATATATATATATATGGAGGTTTGAGTGTGTGAGTGTATGAGAGTGTGAGGGTTTATATATATAGATAGTGTGTGTGTGCGTTTATATATGTATGTATGTGTGTAGTGTGTGTGAGTGTTGAGGATGGGAGTGAGTGAGTGAGTGAGTGAGATTGGAAGAGAGGAAGAGAGTGAGCTGAGAGAGATCGTGTAAAACCCCTAATTTTACATACCTTATAGTTATTTAATTACTTATTTAAATTAATTGTAATATTTTTAGTTAAATAGAAAATAGAATTTACTGAAATTTTTAGGTAAATAATCATCTAGAAAATTTCCTGAACAAAAACTATTAATATTATATTATATTTTATTTAGGAATATTGTAGAAGGGTGAAAGATTATTTTTATGTACTATTACACTTTTTCTGAAATTTTGATACCATATATATACACATATAAATTACTAGTAAATATAGTATTAATAAGAAAAAAAATAACCAAACCCTAAAGAAACTTAGTCTCCAAACTATAGCCCACCGTAGCAGCATTCCCAAACCCAGCCCGCATGTGGACCCGCGACCAACCGAGACCCCATGTTTCCTTCTCCTCCTTTATATATATATATATATATATATATATATATATATATATATATATATATATATATATATAACACCTTGTAAAGCCCTAACCCTAAACCTACTCGACCCAGCGCCGACCCCGACCCCGACCTTGACCTGCCGCTGCCGACCGGAGCAGCCGCCCGCCACCGCGACCAGCGTCCACGACCGCGCCCTCGCGCGTACGCCGCGACAGGAAACTGCAGCGACGTACCCCTATTCATGCGTAGATTTCTGCTCCATTTCGCGACCAAATTCAACTCCGTCTTCACCGGTATGTTCATGACCTATCCCTCTTCCAACTATGTGTATTAGTTTTCTCTGAACAACGCGTAACCCTAGGTGAAAATCGAGACCAAGTTGGAGAAAAATTATAACTTTTACGCTACAGAAAACTATTACAATGACCCATGTTTAAGGACTCGTATCTCCCACCACAGAGATCCAAACTTAGATTTTCTTTTTGCTATGTGAAGACCATATAACCGAGATGATTTTCTGTTAATTAGATTAATTTATTTGGTATTATATGCAGAATTAAACTAGGTTAAAAATTATAAAAAACTATTTTTGAAACCTTTAAAATTTGTGATACAGATTATGCCCCGCCAAACGGGACCGCCCCGTTGCGTACCAATTACGCCGAAAGGCGCGTATGGTATGTCCAGACGTGTGGGCTTTCGCAGAAACTAATTTGAACGCGTGTGCGCGTCGAAATCAACCCGTATTCGCAAAAAGTCCCCGTATCGCCACTTTTGTAAAATACCGTACCATTTAGTGTACGCTCGTCAGAATGCGACAAAACTTGCGCCATTGGACTCGTGGTATCGCACTGGTCCTGTGACCCAATTTTTATGCAATTCTGAGACAGTTGACCAAGCTGCCTATTTGCGGGCTCCACGATTGACTTTTTGGGCAAATTTGTGTTCGGCTCACCGGAATCTAAAATTGGACATATTGTTGAGTTCATATTAACGTTTAGAATTTGTTTGACCTATAATTTATCCCATTTAGAGACCTTTATCCCTGGCACGCTTTTTGGTGCAAGTGGGCCACATGTGGACTTCGCTTTGACCGAAAATTACCGTCAAAGGCCAGTAACTTGATAGTTAGAACTTGATAGTTTTAAGTTATTCTTGTAGATTACGCCCTGATTATTATTCCTTAGTTTTTATCGCGTAACATGTACCCCCACCTCAATACGAGTTATATTCCCTCTCACTTAAAGGCCAGTAACTTTTCCATTCTTACTATTGACACATGTTCTATGAGCACTATGATTAAGACTTAAGGTGACCCTTACCTATATAATACAATAGGATACCCTAATAGGTACCAAGATCTTTTCTCGTGTACCCCAATAAGAGTTTCTGCTTTATTTACAAGTGCAAGATTATTTTGTAGATTTCCCGTAAGACTGTCACAATATTAGTTTATTCTTTTAAGTTGGGTAGTATGACTCACAACCTAGTATCACATAGTCCTCTTGACTCCTTAATAAAGTATAGTTGAATAATATTAATTGTACACTAGCATAAGAAGATAATGTTTATCCAGACTATAAATTTTATAGGCCCATACCCTATTTGGTCAACTAGCGACTTAGACAAGGAGTTAGTATGACAATTGTAGGGACTGTAGAGTCTTATCTCTTTGTGACTTGAATTATTTTATAACATCTCTCATCATAATCTAGAGTATTTATATTTTCTGAACTACCTTGACTTATGCTGTTGTTACAGCCTAGTTTTGCAAGCTTATTCTTTTATCAAGCTTGTTCATGATATATATATTAGTGGATGCATACATTAATACATTTCAGAATCAGTGTATTACGGTCTGATCAACCATAGTGTGCTTGGTTCGCCTTTCGCAATACTACTTTACGTGGATTGAGATACATAGTTGACTAGTAGACGAATATACTTGTCCCTAGATATGTCTGGCATATCGTATCAGTTACATAACTGTACTGATACGAGCATGTGAATAGGAATTACCAAAATATGATTTTAACCCACAATTGCCTTGACGATTCCCAATTGAATTCTTCAAAACTTCTTGAACCTCATACTTGTATTCTATCACCTTCACCTGGAATTCTTTATTATTGCTCTCTGTCTTCCCTTACTTCGGAAAGACGAAACCTCGTGCTTGGTATAAGTTTGATATGCAGATAGTACTAGATATACCCCATAGGCCAATCACATTACTTGATGATTACTTTCCGTAATTAAGGGTATATCATAGGCGATATATTTGTGTAAACTTTGAGGATTGAATAACATGATTATATAATTTGAGGAATAGTTTTCTTAGATGTATAGCATATTTTGATAGATAGGTAAATTCTAAGTTGGGTAGAAATTGCATTATTAAACTTGAGGTAAATTTTTTTAGATTGTGATCAAGAGAGATTAGATATAGAGATCCTACCCTATTTTAATTTCGAGGACAAAATTTTTATAAGTTGGGTAGAATGTAAGACCTATAATTCTGAAATTCGTATTAATTTATTTTTAATAGTTATGAGCTAAATAGAGGGAATAGATTTTATTTAATTTTTATTCGAGATGTTTGTGCATCTAGGGGATTTACGGAGCCATTATAATTTTTTTCTAATTTATTCCATGTAGGAGACCCTTTGGACAGTTGCTAGCTTAATGGTATGCACAAATATAAGTTTTAGAATTTTCTATGTATATATATGTATATATATATATATATATATATATATATATACATATATATATATATATATATATATATATATATTATTAGTAAAGAATAAGAAGGAAAAAGAAAGAAAAGAAAATAGAATTCCTATTGGATCTCAAATCGAAACCCAAACCCTCTATCCTAAACCACTACCCGTTCCCTACCCGGATCCGTTAGGAGAAAACAATATCAACAACAGCAGTAGCAAAAACCAACTTTCTTTTCCCTTCTCCACGCGTGTGAGCCTTCTCATTCCACCGCTTCTTATATTTATTATTACTAAACTCTCCTCAACCAAAACCAAAACCAAAACCAATGAAAGATCAACCGAAACCAAAACCAATGAAAGGAAGAAACAGCAGCAGCAGTAGTCTTTGAGACCACTAAGTTTCCCTACCGCCTCTTGATCTATATATATATTACAACTCTCCCATACCATAACTACAATTCTTCTTACACCAAATATAACACTGTTTTGGACGCCTGCACTATACTGAAGTCTTGTTCGGCAAGTATACCTTGCCATTGTACTGTTATTCTTATTCCATATGTTGCATGCATCTGTGCGCGACGGTGTCGTTGCGATATATTTTTATTTATGTATTTGCATTGACCTTGTTTATGAGACTACCCCGTTATCATGTAGCATCAGTAGGTTCATTGGCCGTGACACAGTTGTTACACGAGTTGTGAGTCTCATATAGATCACAAACTGCGTGACAGGTCTGGCCTCCTATACGTATGGGCCGTGCATTAGGAATGACTGCTGATAGAAACTTTGTATGCTAATAAACCTGACAGTTACTTAGAGGTTTTATTGTGTCATGGATGTGGCATGCTTAGAGCATGGGGTGGGAAGAACAACAAGTAAGGCAGGGCTCCTTTGCACTTTTTCCTTCTGTAACCCGGAAGCTCCACTGGAGATACGGGCGGTGATGACCCCATTTACTACATGGCGGCCTCTGCCGTTCAAAAGACGACATGCTTTGTAGGCCCCTGATTCTCCGAGAGAATCATACCAATCCCATTATATGACTAGATAGCCCACTTGGTGGAAAGTTGTTCTCAAACTGCATTCACTTAGACGGTTAGGCGACCCATTAGATGTTTATTTTTCAGTACTTATTGGCATGTTATTATGTATCTTGTTACATCCCTCTGAGGATCTGGTCCCTTTCCAGATATGGACGAGCAGGAGTACTCGTAGGAGTATGGACCTAGACCTGACACTACTTACCAGACTGAGGAGGTCTTACCTTCGGAGTATCTGTGATATATTACCACTGTTTAGAGATCCTTGTTGCTACTTCAGTATAGTCATTTTGTAGTGGATTTGTTTCCATCCGACTATCAGACTTGATACTCATCTTTGATATTCAGTTATTATTCAGCTCTTTATTCCTACTTAGTATTTGTGCTGTGGATGAGATATATATTGTGTGTGACTTATTGTGACAGTATATTACCACTGGTAGATTGAATATTCATATACAACGTACGTGTGTATATGATTTCCATATATTGGAGTTCGTATACATACGGCTGGGTGTGTTACGTATTCCTAGTCCTACGTATTTTGGGACTGGGGCGTGACAGAGAACAACAAGTAAGGCATTTTGGCTCATTTGCAGTTTTCTTTTTATGTAATCCGCACGCTCCGCCGGAGATGTGTAGTCATGATGACTCCTATATTACCTGGCGGCCTCTGAGGTTCAAAAGACATCATGATTTTTAGGCCCCTGAATCTCCAAGAGAATCATGCCAATCCTATTTTGGCCAGATAGCCCACTTGTTGGAAAGTTGTTCTCAAACTGTATTTCACATAGATGGTTAGGCGACCCGTTGGATGTTTATTTTCAGTACTTTATTGGTATGTTTATATGTATCTTGTTATTTTCCTCTGAGGACTTGGTCCCTTTCCAGATATAGACGGGCATGAGTGTCCACAGGAGTATGGACCCGGACCTGACACTTCATTCCAGACTGAGGAGGTCTTATCTTCAGAGTATCTTTGATTCATCGCAGCTGATGGACATTATAGTTGCTATTTCTTTCATGGACATTTATCTTATATTAGAGTTGATCTCTTCTCTCTTTTAGTAGTTCTAGTATAGTAAATTTATAGTGGATTTGTTTCCATCCGACTATCATAGTTGAGACTTTCTATTTGATATTCAGTTATTTATTCCCATTTATTTCTTTATTTGTGCTGTGGATGAGATATAGATTGTGTGTGACTTATTGACAGTATATTACCGCTTGTGGATTTGATATTCATGTACAGCGTACGTGTGTGTATGGTTTCCATATATTGGAGTTCGTATACATACGGCTGGCGTATTACGTATTTCTAGTCCTACGTATTTTGGGACTGGGGCGTGACATATTTTTGTGGTGGCCCATGCAGGTCGGGAATATATTATCTCGGTTACGTTATTGTACCGAACAAGCCTGCGTATAAGAATGGAGTATAGGATCTCATCCACGCTTGACTAAAACTCATCTTCCCTTTCAACTATCCTATTTAAATACTTGCATCCTGTTTGATTCTTGTGCTTCTTCTAATCGTTTCGTCCATCACCTGCACAGAGATGGATGTGCGTAGTGTATGTACTACCGCCGATGGCGACACACCTTCAGAAGTCAACGGCCAAACTCAAAGAGAGGCCTCAACGATTCCTAGACTTCTGGGGACGGATGGACAGACTTATAATCCAGTTCCATCTAATCCTTCTACATCACCTAATGGGACTTTTTCGGCTTTATCGACACCACAAGATGGCCAGACACAGCTGTTCCAATTCTTCTAAATGATGATGCAGGAACAGAGACAGCAGGCGGCCGTACTAGCTGTAAAGCAGAGGCAGCAAGCGACAGAGCAGAGGCAAGAATTTCTGGCAGCACTTGAGAGGATGGCTGCACAGGCAACTCTACCAGCTCAGGCACTAGTTCCAGTACCGCAAGCTAGAGTTGGTTCAGTCAAGGACTTTATACAGATTGGTCCAAAGCCATGTAAAGGTACTGAGAGCCCAGAGGAGACTACAAACTGGATTATCCACACTCAGAAGTTATTAGAAGCATCACAGCTACCTACAGATCTATGGATGACAAGCATGAGGACGCTGCTAGATGGTAACGCTCATCACTGGTGGGAATCAATGGAGCACCAGTTGGGTACGTATCAGACTTGGGAACAGTTCTTGGAGTGCTTTGAGAGGAAGTACTTTTCGGACACTGTAAGGGATGCATTGTATGATCAGTTTCTTCATCTGGAGCAGGAAAACAAGACAATTGACGAGTATGATGCAGAGTTTAGTCTCCTTAGTAAATATGGCGCTGCCCTGATACCAAATGACTTAGCCAAGGCTAAGAGGTTTCACCGCTGTTTGTGGTATTAAACGAAAGAATGAAGATGTATTCAATATGGGGTTTACATAGAACCCGCCTTCTTTGGTTTACAAACAAACTTGTATAATTTGATCCTATACGAGGATATGGGAGTACAATTTATTTAATCTGGGTAAATATTGCTATAGGTGTCTGATCTGCAGTCGATCACTTTAGCCCTTGGACCACACGATGTTGAAAAAGTGCCGTAGAAGACAGGAAGCAGCTTCGAAGGTTGCAGGAGAGGGTGGATGCACGATGCCAAAGTCGTTGATCCCTACTCTTTGCCTGAGCTCCGGGTGCTCTCTCTCTCTCTCTCTCTCTCTCTCTCTCTCTCTCTCGGGTTCGATCTTCCAATTTTTGTCGACCTGGTTCGATCTTCAAGTTTGGAGTTTTTCGACCTCGGATCTGATATTGGTTTTCTTGACCAATTTTCCGACCTTGTTCCTCATTGATAAAGGTCTCTATTTATAGAGTTTTAGTGACAGTGACCACTCTGTCGGTATAACAACCGAGGAGTGGAAAGTACAATACCCTTTTACACAACTGTTAAAGTAACCAATGTCTGCGTATAGATGATCTTTTGAATGAGCGTGTGACGCGGGTCCAACTAAGGGACACAACGCGTACAATTGCTACGAAGATCACGGCGTAAAAGCCACGTAGGTAGGTATCCATTGTGTAGAAGAGATTGGCATAGAAGCCAAATGTCTGTCACCATGGCATATAAGCCAAATAGTTATCAAACCAGCATAGAAGCCGAACAGGCGTAGAAACCGAGTGGTCGTAGAGGCCGAATAGGCACAGAAGCCGAGTGGTCGTAGAGGCCGAACATGCATAGAAGCCGAAGGGGCACAGGGGCCGAACAGGCACAGAAGCCGATTGGTCGTAGAGGCCGAACAGGCATAGAAGCCGAAGGGGCACCGGGGCTGAACAGGCATAGAAGCCGAAGGGGCACAGGGGCCGAGCAGGCGTAGAAGCCGAATGAGCACAAACGCTGGATGGGCGTAGAAGCCGCTGCGTACCGTGCCATAGTGCTGATATGGACGTCTTAGCCAGAATTACGGCTTTTTGAATATATAATCAAATCTTTTGCATTAAATGCCGAGATTTGCCACCATCCTGTGTATTAAATGTGGAGGCGTGTTCTTTGACGGTCTGCAACCCTTTCTGCGCATCAGTCGCAGAGACGTGCCTCGAGAAACTGTCACCGCTCTGTGCATTAGGCGAAGAGACGTACCTCGAACCCCGTACGGAGTGCAGCTTTTGGCGTATCAGGCGGTTTGTCTACTGCAGAACGTAAATAGCTCATATTTTGCCTGTGTAAAACAAGGCAGCGTATCCCTTCATGCTTAAAAAAGAAGTTTACGCGAAGGGGATGGCGGTATTTGACAGCCTGGGTGGCAGTGCAGTGCCATCATTATAGCCGTCGCTTGTGTAGTCGAGCCGTATCCCTTTGCCAGAAGTCCAGACGTCAGATTCATTGCAGGCTCTGACAGGTTCATTGCAGGATCTGATAGGTTCACTTCGGGGAATAAGAAGCGTCTTTTGTACACCTCAATGCTGCGTATGAAAGGGGAGGAGTTTTACGTCCTGGAGGCGATGAAGCACCCTGTTTACGCTGAAGCGGCTTGGACGTACTGCCTTACGCGGATGGTCCTTTGAGCTTTTATGTTTTACGCTCTGTTCTAGCAGAAAAGGCTCTGTTGTACGCTTGATAGCTCTTAAGGCCTCTGTCTATGCTGCTCTGCACCGATATGCCGCGTATAGTCATCCGGCGTATTTTTCATGCTTCTACAAGACCCCCTTCAAAGCTTTCAAATTCCTCGGAAGTTGGAACGCTTTGAATGAAGCATGAACCGCACCTCGTGACTCAAAACGTTTCTGAATGGAGCATTGAAACGGTCGATGCCGACTTTATGGCAGATTTATTGGGGACCGGTGTGACCCCTTTTTGCCTATAAAAAGGCTGGGGGAGTTAGCCTGTTCTTCCCATATTTTCATCACCACGCAGAGATGATCGCCGGATTTCGCCGGGTCGATTTGAGGAAGAAGGAGATCATGTTCTTCCAGCGTATAAGGAGCCGAAAAAGACGGTATCTTCGAGCAAGTGTCCACTGCAACGATGGATCATGGAAGGATATCTTAGTCTCCCTTGCTCGGGAGAATCAGCAACTTTATATGGTTGTTCTTCCAGGAGGAGGGAATGGTCGTATTAGACCATACTGCTTGCAAGCGGCGTCTTCTCCTGTTATACTCTCGGGGATGAAAGAGAAGACAAGCTGTAACAGCCGTCTCCCAGGACTGAGTTGGGTTTAATACCTCAACCCAATCTGCCATGGCGCACGGAGCATGGGATCTGCATAATTTATGCGAGCCCCAACTCTGTCGTTCTCTCGCCACTGATCATCTCCTTCGAAGAAGAGGAAGACCCGCACCGATACGAGAACCCGGTAGAACGGATCCTGGGGGCAATCTTCCGACGACGATGCTGAGGAAGCCCTTTGTAGACGGAGTTTCTCTCAGTTGTAATCATGAAAATGAAAAGAAAACCCTTGTAGATTGGATTTCCCTCATATGTAATCATGACTTTAATCTTTTAATAAAATCGTCTTACTTCTTCATATGATCATCTTGCCATACGTTGCTGTGAAGTCTGAATATGTGTAGCTTCGACACGTCTGATTCTGTACGCCGACTCTGTAGAAAGAGTGCTAGGTCCTGTCCTTTACGCATAGCGAATAGTCCGTAGAACGCTGTAGAGCATTTTGAACATTTTTAGAACTGTCCTGTTGCTAGGGCTGAGGAACCGCGTAGGGCTCTGAACTTCTGATGAACAGAATTTTTGTTCAGACTTCGTCTTCAAGAATGACTTCTCAAAAAATCCCTTGGAACAGGGTCGATAAATGGCTGTCTAACTGAGTTGCCATCTTTTGATAGACGAGATATTCAGACTGGAGTCTGGATGAACCTCCAATTGACCCGAGAAGAGTAATTTCTCAATGTTTGAACTCTTGTATGCTTCAGGTACTTAGGATATGTTGAGGTCAAGAAGGAGTATCTTCTGTGTGAACTCCTGTAATCGACCGCCTTGAGTTTGGATATGCGGAAAGTCAGATATCCGTAGCGTAGATAAGCTGAAAATCTTGAGTTCGTAGGCCTGTTGAGCGTAGAAAGCCACCGAGCGTGAGATCATCGATTTGGAGCTGCTGAGTGTGAAGTCGTAGGTTTGTAGCCTCTCGAGCGTAAAAGCTATCGAGCACAAAGGCATCCGAGCATAAAACCTTAGACTGATAGCTTGCGAGCATAGAACCGTAGATCTGTTGCTGTCGGGCGTAGAAAGCTCCGTAGCGTAGAACTGTAGATTTATAGCCTGTGAATGAAAGAAATCTTCCGAGCGTAGAGGTTACGGATTTGTTGCCTCTGAGCGTAAACTAAGCGCTACCGAGCGTGAGATCATCGATTTGGTACCTGCTGAGCGTAAAAAGTCGTAGGTTTATAGCCTCTCGAGCATAAAAGCTACCGTGCACAAAGGCATCCGGGCGTAAAACCATAGACTTGTAGCTTGCGAGCGTAAAACCGTAGATCTGTTGCTGTCGGGCGTAGAAAGCTCCTTAGCGTAGAACTGTAGATTTATAGCCTATGAATGAAAGAAATCTTTCGAGCGTAGAGGTTGCGGATCTGTTGCCTCTGAGCATAAACTAAGCGCTACCGAGCGTGAGATCATCGATTTGGTACCTGCTGAGCGTAAAAAGTCATAGGTTTGTAGCCTCTCGAGCATAAAAGCTACCGAGCACAAAGGCATCTGGGCGTAAAACCATAGACTTGTAGCTTGCGAGCGTAAAACCGTAGATCTGTTGTTGTCGGGCGTAGAAAGCTCCTTAGCGTAGAACTGTAGATTTGTAGCCTGTGAATGAAAGAAATCTTCCGAGCATAGAGGTTGTGGATCTGTTGCCTTTGAGCGTAAACTAAGCGCTACCGAGCGTGAGATCATCGATTTGGTACCTGCTGAGCGTAAAAAGTCGTAGGTTTGTAGCCTCTCGAGCATAAAAGCTACCGAGCACAAAGGCATCCGGGTGTAAAACCATAGACTTGTAGCTTGCGAGCGTAAAACCGTAGATCTATTGCTGTCGAGCGTAGAAAGCTCCTTAGCATAGGAACCGCTGACCTGCTTTTGCACGAAAAACTCTTCGAATTTGCTGACTGTCCGTCTATCGAGAGTAGCGGGCTGACGTAGTACCCAATCATAACCAAATATTTAATTTATGAGATTCGGTTGGAGTTTCGAGGAGCCACCTGAGGATTCGAGGAGTCGACCCGAACTCTATATATATCCCAAGCTTCTGGAGAGAGAAACTTTTTATCCGTCTTCTGCGAGAGAGAGCTTTGATTGTTTAAGTTTTTCCCCTCGTACTTTCTCTGAGCACTCCAGGTTTCCAGTAATGGCGCCGAAGCAAACCCTCTCCACCAAGGGAAAGAGCATAGGCTCTTCTTCTCGTGCTTCTGTCCCGGCGAGAGAGTCTTCGGTCGGGCGATGCGAACTTCCTTCTGAGCGAAGGATCTTGCCGATGAGTAGCGCACCCGGTCTTAGAGGTATAGCCATCGGAAATGACAAAGAACGACGAAAAAAATCCTTCGCACACGTTGAACGTGACCGCGCTAGGTCATCTTCTGTGCTGATAGCCTCTTTGAGGAAGATGACGCACGGAGACGTTTTCATCTTTTACGCCCACATTTCTAATGTGTCAGTGTAAAAACTCCATGTCTTCGTAGTTATGAGCGTAAAAGCTCTGGCTGCCGAAGACTTGGTGTATACTGTAAAATTTTAGTTTTACGCTTTGGATGGGACCTCCGGCGTAATAACTAGAATTTTAGTAGTCTGGCATAAAGCACGGACCGTATACCGCTAATTACGCTTTCGGGATATGACTCCTGGCGTAAGATGACCAAATTTCGTACAGTCTTGATGTAAAGCACCGACTGTCGCTTCTTGGTGTTTATGTTGCAAGGTTCGCAATGACGTATTTTCCTTGCGTTTTTGCAGTTGACTTGCATGAGTCTCCACTGGCCGAGGTGATGAGATCCGCTGCTGGGATGCTGTACTCAAACTACTTGGAGGATCTGTCGCACGTGACATTTCCTATCTCCGGACCCCAGTATCCCGAAGGGAGGGGGATCTTGATATCGGCTCAGGGCGAGCGAATGCTGCTGAGCATGATCAACGGGGGGCCCCTAACGTACGTAGATACAGAGCAGTACATCAAGCCGGCCTTCCTCTTTGGGGACCTGATAGACAAGCAGTCCCAGACGAAGCCCAAGAGAGAACCCTGGGTTTTCCCTGCCGAGAGCGTGGTCTTGTATCTGCCCACGATGCCGAGAGATTATCCGATCTCGACTTTCTTCCATGCCACACATCGCAGGAGGATGTCGTGGATGCTGACTCCTGATCTTCACGGGAAGCCGGTAAAGATCTTTCATCTGAAAGGAGCCGACCGGGGGTCGTTCGTCAGCCGCCCCACTGGCGTCGTGACGTTGTTCAGGGGACTATGCCCGGGCAGCGTCCCGAGTGAAGACAGTTCAGTGATCCAGCCGGTGTAATTGCCGACTTTCTGTAATGACTTCATGGTGCGAGGGGGGTATACCCCAAGGAGAATCCTCGGTGCAATGGGTAGATCACCCCAACAAATCTCCGATGGTCCTGCCTAGTTGACTGGGCTTTGAAGCATTTTTGGAGAGAGCTGGAAATCATCGGACTGTATGCCGCCGTGAGCGTGACGAGTGTTGGGTTGCCTCCCAACCCTAACCTTTTTCTGGCGCTGATGGAGCGATACATTTCGCTCACCGGGACCTTCGCCACTCCACTGGGGGAGTTGGGGTTGGCCCTCCACGAAATGGCAGCGATCTCGAAACTGCCGATGGGGGATACCCCGTATGAAGAGTATGTTCCTACCAACCGGGAGTTGGAGGACTCGGATCCTCGGGTTATGGAGGTGTATCAGGAGCTGATGTGCCACTACCTCGCGTGCACTGCCTTTTATAATGAGCCTTCTGACTTGGCTCACACCACTAAGTGGATGTCCTACCTCTTCTTCCACCGGGCCAGGGCCGTCAAGTCGGTGAAGGTTTCGGGGGACAAGCACGAGCCCGTGAACTGTTTGGCCGTGCTTAGTGCCGAGGTCGTTGAGGACCTTATGGAGGAGGCCAACGCTCCAGACCAGTTTCTCAATGACGGGGTAGAAAAGTACCCTGAAGGCACTAAGGCCTATAGTTACTTGAGGCACTGCCGCAGGCCTTTGTCTGAGGAGGCCAAGCTGGTCAGCTTTCTCTCTTTATGGCTGCATCGAGTAGTGGTACCTGGCACCGCATCCGCGGATCGCCTTCATCGGAATATCCTGTGGCCCGCCGTCCGTCTGGTGTTCGGGGCAAGGCTAGGCTTGCTTCCTGCCATGGTGTGCCGTATACAGGCTGGACTGCGAGCCATGACTGACGGGTTGCTTGTCGATGAAGCTCGGCGTGAGAGTTTTCCCCGGGTGGAGTTACCATACCTGTACTTGATGGGATAGTTAATTCTTCACAACCCTCGGGTGATGTCTCCCGGTCCTGGTAGCAGCGCGGGGGGTAGTTTCTTGCTGAAATACAAGGGCTCCCTCTGGAACGTGACCACAGTCGTAGACTGTCGGCTGGCGCTGAGCCTTGGTCATTGTTGGAAGCTCCTCTGTACCGTCCCTTCTGTACATCGTAATCAGTCGGGGATTAGGCTCGAGGATTTTGGCGGAAAAAAGACCAATCTTTCCCCGGAAGCCTTTAATTGGTTGCTCTACATCAGACCCTCCTATTTGCTATACAGAAGCGAGGATCATTGCTTCTTCGAGCCTTACTTGCCTAGTCGGTTCGCGAGGCAGTTTGGGTACGATCAGCTGCACGTGGGCAATGCCATCACCAGCTTCAGGTCCCGGGGCGGACTCATTGATGGAGCCAGGGGGTGGCGGTACTTCATCATGGGCTGCACGGGAGCAATCTTCATTGTGCCGGTCGCCACCCTCTCCACGGAGCTGTGCATCCTCCATTCGTATGCTCAGTTCTACGTGGCGATCAACACCCTCCATCGCGACTTTGACATTCTTGGAAGCTTCAGGGTACCTTCCTCCAAGCCTGGGGGAAGAATCGAAGTCCCCTCGGTTTCATCTGACGAGGGCGAGGAGTCCGCCATTCCGGATGAGCCTCTGGTGTCGGTGCCGAGGTGTGAAGTGCCTCCGCCTGCAGGGGCTTTGGCGATCTCAGGGAGGCGAAGGGCTTCTGTCTCGAAACAGACTTCCCCTCGCAAGAGGAAGAAGAAGACAGCTGATCGCCCTCTCCGGATTCCTGGCATTGAGGCTCCTAGAGAGGAACCTGCTGCCTCTCCTGTTGGGGATGTCCCTTTGATTGGAGGTTCCCCGTCTCTCGGAGAGGGACCCTCAGTTTCGGCTGGCGGTGTCGAAGAACTCCTGCTTGAGGCTGCCGTTGCTGCCACTGCCTCCGGTAGTGGAATGAAATCGCCCGCGTGGCCGAGGCAAATGGGAGAATCTTTCTCTAGACCAGCAACGGAGGAAACTCCTGCAGCGTCCGTGAGCATGACCAGCGAGGTTCCAGCTGACGAACCTCGAACACGTCTCGGCGGAGGCTTGGTGGAGCTCCTGGCGATGTCGGTTGGCCCACCTCCTTCTCCAGGTATGACAATTCGTATTGCGTTATTAAGGCGTGCCATAGCTACATCGGCTGCAAACACGGCATATATACCGTTGGCTACGGGTAAAGGTCATCTTTATGTCTCCTCTTCGAAAGATTACTACCATATTGATGTCAACTTTCTTGTCCTCTTCTCAGGGGATGGTGCCCACGGAGAGTATAGCGTTGAAACGCCTTCTGGCTCTACTCGGGCTCCTGACGATGATACGGAGGTGTTCCACTTCGAGGAGGAAATGCCTTCGGGGGCCAGCTCGCCCGGAGTGGTTTCGTCATTTCAAGAGGAGGACGAACCCGTCATCGTGACCTCGCCTCTTGTGAGTATGGCGATGACTTCGACCGTCGTTGCTGCACCTTCTTCGGTCGCACCACCTGTCGAGGCGGCGGCTGTGGCCACCTCGTCTGCAATCGTCCTTGGAGGGGAACTCGCCAATACCGCGGCCACTCCTGGCGTTCAACCAGATCTGGTTGCGCTGACCGAGCTGTATACCGGCACCTTCTACGCCAATTTGAACACGCTGATAACAATGGTGTTGGCGAAGAATCTGGATTTTGAGAGCCTGAAGAGGGCTTCCCAGTTTTCGATTGGGGCCGTCAGAGAGTTTGGCGATTCCGGGGTAGCTGACACCCTGGAGGCGATGGTTAATGGGTTGGAGCAACCCATTAACGAATACTTGCAGCTGACTCGGGGCAGTTTTGAAGCCGATGTCCAGGCCAGATACGACTCCATGACTGCGCGGCTTACCAAACAGCTGGAGAGCTTGGATAACTCTATCAAAGCCTGTAAGATGGAGACAGATAAAAGAAAGGCCGTCGTGGAGGAGGCTCTTGCTTTCGAGACGAAGTGCCAATCCGAGCACGAAGGAAACGTAGCGAGGGTCCGCAAGTTGAAGGAGAAACTCGCCCGGGCATAGGAGTGGGCTTCTCAGTCGCTGGCAGGTCTAGGCGTAGCGTCTGGTCGACTGAGCACCGCACGACGGGACCTGGAGCATGCAGAAGCTGCTCATGCTAGTTCTCTTCGGGCGAGGGCCGAACTGTCCTTTACGAACAATCCTGAGGCACGGCTGGAACGGGCCCGCGCTGATGCCTTAGTTTCCAGGGGCGAGAGGGTAGCTGCACTGGCGAAGCTGATTCGTGATCTAACTGCTCCCCCTCAATGATGTACCCTTTCTTGCTTTTAGCTTCCCTAATGTAATTCTGCTCTCTTTGGAAATAAAGCGAATCTTTTTTGACTTTGTGGACCCATCATTTCGGAATATAAATGACAGGTTTAAGTGGGAGTGATATCAGAGGTAGTATGGACGTGATAAACTCTCGATAAAATTCTAGCAGGACATACCTATTCAGAGGTCATACGGACATGATAGAACATGACCTAACTAGCTTCGTTGTGGAAGTAGTTTTGTCAGAATTGGGATTCCTGCTATATTCCACCCTGGGGTAGAGGAGGTTAAGCATAGTACCTCTTCAGGAATTTATCGTTGATAGGAGCCATTAATAGGTCTCCATTAGGCTGGGCTAACCTGTAAGCGCCATTCGAGAACGTTGTCTCGATCACATAAGGGCCTTCCCACTTAGGCTAAAATTTTCCTTTACTCCTGTGAGTGAGAATCATCGGCCTTCTTACGGCTAAGACTAGCTCGCCGACCTTGAACACTCTTTCCTTTACTTTATGATTGAAAGCTCTGGAAATGCGTACTTGGTAGAGCGCGATGCGCTGTTGAGCTTGGAGGCGTTTCTCGTCTAACCCTTCGAGCTCTTGAAGCCTTAACATGTCATTCTTTTCTTGGGTCAGCTCATTAGTCACGGCTATCCTGAGCGACGGGATCTGGATTTCGATGGAAAGAACTGCTTCGCTCCCGTAGACCAGTGTAAAGGGGGTACAACCTGTCGGTGTCCGTACCGTTGTACGGTATGCCCAGAGACATTCGCCCAGCTTCTCGTTCCAGTCTCTTTTGTTCGAAGAGACAAACTTCTTCAGGAGTTTGATAATAGTTTTGTTGAAAGCTTCCGCCAAACCATTAGCAGCTGGATAATATGTCGTAGAGGCAATATTACGTATTCGATTTTTATCGCAAAATCAATGAAATACTTGGCTGATGAACTGAGGCCCATTGTCATGGATTATCCTTCGGGGAATCCCAAAGCGATAAATAACGTGATGCTTGATGAAGCTGATTACGTCAGACGCCTTTACCTTAGCCAGAGGGATCACCTCTGCCCATTTGGAGAAGTAATCCGTGATGGCCAGTATGAACCGGTGGCCTCTGGAAGAAGACGGGTGAATAGGACCTATGATATCCATACCCCATGCTTCGAAGGGCCAGGATGCAACCGTAGGATGTAGATATTCAGACGGTTGATGTATGAAGTCTGCATGAACCTGACAGGCTCTGCATTGTCTTGCATAGCTGGTCGCGTCTGTGATCATAGTGGGCCAGTAATAGCCCATTCTCCTGATACGATCCTGTAGCTTAGGACCGGGCTGATGTGCTCCGCATACGCTGTCGTGAGCTTCCCGGATAATCTGCTGTGCTTCGTCGCCTGAGAGACATCTTAATAGCAGTCCGTCGTAAGTCCGACGATATAGGTATTGTGAAGATGCATCAAAGTAGAAGCGTAATGATCGTCTTTTGACGGATACTGCTTCTTTGGGGTCCTCTGGCAAGATTCCGTATGCGACAAAATCTATGAAGGGACTTCTCCAGTCTCTTCCTGGGGGATCCGTGTTCACAGGGTAGCTGCGTTCTATGTGAAAGTTGTTCTTCACGCAGAATAAATTTCTGTTAAGAAGGATTACCGAATCCTGCCTTCTTATAGGAGTGGCTAAATCCGTAGCTAGACTGGCTAGGGCATCAGCTTCCAGATTCTGGGATCGAGGTACATGCTCTAGGAAGAACCCTTTGAATGTCATGGCTATCTCGACCGTTGCTTGGTGATAGGGGATGAGGTCTGGATTTCGGACTTCATATATTCTTCGGACTTGATTGACGATAAGCAGAGAATCACCAAAAGCTTCCAGGGACTCGACCCCCAGCTCTTTAGCGACTTAGAGTCCAATTAACAGGGCGTTGTATTCCGCCACATTGTTGGAGCATGGTTCGTTAAGAGAATATGCCCGGTAGATGACGAGTTTATCAGGAGTGACTAGGACGATTCCTACCCCTGAAACCACGTTTCCCTGGGGACCAGTCCTGGAGGCGCCGTCGAAGAACAGTTGCCATGCGTCACCTTCCATTGCGGAATTACATTCTGTAACTTCGTCGGGAATGTCTTCGTATAATTTGGAGGCCTCCGGGATCGGATGAGCAGCTAGGAGGTCGGCCAGCGCTTGGCCTTTGATAGACTTCTGCGATACGTACACCATGTCATATGGTGTTAACAGCATCGCCCAAGTTGCGAGTCAGAAATTAAGAACACTCGGCTTGCTCATCAGTACTCGAAGAGGGTTGATCCTGGAGATGATGTGGATAGTCTGGCCGGTGACGTAGTGCCGCATCTTTTGGATAGCGAACATCAGAGCCAAGCATTCTTTCTCCACTGGGTTGTATCGGTGTTCGGCTCCGACCATCATCCTGCTGAGGTAGTAGATAGCCTGTTCATGCCCTATATCGTTCTTTTGTGCGAGAAGAGCTCCTAGCGAATGATCCATTGCTCGAACGTACAGCAAGAATGGTCTTCCCATGATGGAAGGTACCAGAACTGGCGGACTGGTGAGGTAGCATTTGATATCCCCGAATGCTTACTGACAGGTTTCGTCCCATACGAAGGATACACCTTTCTTCATGAGATACGAAAAGGGCTGACATCTTCCCGAGAGTTTAGATATGAACCTCCGGATATAAGCCAGACGGCCTTGAAATCCCCGGAGTTCCCTCAGATTACGGGGCGGTCGTATTTCTACGATTGCCTGGACTTTGTCAGGGTCCACCTGGATGCCTTTAGCGGTAATGACAAACCCCAGAAATTTGCCACTAGATACACCCAGAAAGGACTTCATAGGGTTCATCTTGAGTTGATGTTGGCGTATTAATTCGAATACCGTCCTCAAGTCTTGAATATGATCATCCTTGAGGCGACTCTTGACGGCTATGTCGTCTACGTAACATTCCACTGTTTTGCATAAATACTCATGGAATATGTTACTCATAGCCCGCTGGTATGTAGCCCCGGCATTCTTCAATCCGAAGGGCATGACCGTATAGCAATATACCCCCAATGGTGTCCGGAAGGCAGTGTGATTCTCATCTTCTGGATGCATCTTGATATGATTGTATCCTGAGAATCCGTTCATGAAAGACATGCGTTCAAAGCTGCAGGTGTTGTCGATCATGATGTCCGTGATAGGAAGAGGGAATTCATCCTTGGGGCAGGCCGCATTCAGATCTCGGTAGTCGATGCAGATACGTACCTTCCCATTTTTTTTCATGACTGGGACAACATTGGCGACCCAGACGGGATATTGTTTTTCCCGGATAAAACCACAGGCTATCAGCTTCTTGACTTCAGCTTCAATGACGTCCATCATGTCCGGGCGAAACCGACATTGGTGCTGCTTCATAGGCTTCGAGTCAGTCAATATATTGAGCTTATGAGTAGCCACCTTCGGGTCAAGGCCCGGCATGTCCCCATAATCCCATGCAAAGATGTCGACGTATTCCTTTATCAGCTGTATGATTTCTTCCCTTTCAGCTGGGGGAAGATTGTCACTGATAAATATCGGCTTTGGCGAAAGTTCACCCCCAACATCGATTTGGATAAAAACGTCTTTGGTGGGAGGTTCTCTTTGCTCGAAGCGGAATTCCCAATGCATATCCATTTGTTGAGCCCAAGAGTCATTCTCAAACGGCTCAGAATCCTGTTCATCTGCTCCTGAGGGATCCGTCACCACCATATTTACTGATAGTGTTTGTTCGAGAGCATCAGGTGAGTCGGGGGGCGACGAGCCGTTCTGGGGGGAGGAAAAGATGTCCTCGTCTGACTTAGAAGTCATAAGGGAGGTGGCATATCCTAACCCGAAACGGGTTTGCTGATAGCGGGGGTCACCGCGCGGCGGCATTCGTCTGCCTCTTTCGTAGTTGAGGCCTGGCTTCCGCTTCAAGTCGTAGCCCATGTTTTGCATGATCTTCAGCGCTTGCGGGCTGTATCAGTGAACTTGCATTTTCTCGGTATCGTCATCGAAAGGATCTTCCTGGTTAGCCGGTTGATTGCGCATGCGGCCGAAGAATATTGGACGCTGACTGCTGCAGGTAGGCGGGACAATGAAGATAAAATCCTCATGGGGTCCATACGTTGTGATGATGTTGGATGATGACACTACTTCCCAGACATACGGACGGTAGGAGTTTATAGCTTCCAAGAATTTTTGTGCTATGGGTTCTACCTCGTCACGGTGAGTGGATTCCTGATTTGGAATCTGAGCATTAATGTACTGGAAAAGAGGATGTTTATTATCATCTGGAACTTCGTTCCTGGTTGCGTTTACATCGGTCGGCTGCCCGTTGTACCGACGGTTGATGACCAAAGGTGGAGGCTTCTGGTTCAGAGTGACCGCTGGAGAATTGCTTCCTCTTCCTGAGCTGGATTTGTTCAGGTGAATAGCCATAGGCTCTATGGCTTTTGGACGAGTGGTTCGTCCTTTCACTCTGATCGACAGCGGCAGTGCGACAGGGGGTTTTCCTAGCTCTCGGTGGGATTCCTTCTCCGTCTCGCCTGATACTTCTTCCGTGTGGTCTTGAGAGTACAACACGGCGTCGGAATAGTAGGACTCTACTCCTTTAAACGAGTTTAGGTAGGCAACCTCCGTTTGTACTATTCCTTGGGGGTCTACATATTTAAGGCATTGATGTAGAGTTGAAGGAACGATGTTGTGATCGTGGATCCATGGTCTCCCCAGCAAAATGTTGTAGGACACCTCTGAATCGATCACGTAACATGTGGCCGCCGATCTGAGGTTGCCAATCTGGATCCTTAGGCGAATCTTCCCCAACGGCTTACTTCTTCCGGCGTTGAAACCCACGATCGTAGTGGAGGTGTAAGCTAGTTCGCTGGTAGGAATCCTCAATGGTCTAAGCAGACTGTGAGGGATGATGCTAATCAACGATCCTGGATCTATGTGAATCCGATCAACCTCCATGGAACGGACGTACCCGGTATAATAGAGGGGCCTATCATGCTTGTTATGTTTTAACAGCATGTCGTCTTGGGTGAAAGTGATATTTGGGACCACCTCCATCACACTGTGGCATTGAGGACATGCCACTGGTTCTTCGTCGGGGGACTTGAGCTGGGTCAAGCATGCCTCCGCCTGCATCAGCGCTTCACTCAGGGCTAGACGAGTGCCTTGGGAGAGCCTGAGTAGCTCAAAGGTGGAGAGCCTGGCTGGTGTATTAGCCAGTTGGGCAGGATATCGAAGTTGTATGGCTTCTCAAAACCTTTGTTTGGAATATTTTTCACAGGTTTATCAAAGCGCACTTCTCTTTGCTTCCCTTTGTCTGCCGGCGTCGGTTTTGAAGGGCTGGCCTCTGGTACGACGGGGCCTGGTCCTGAAGGTTTGACAGTTGAAGCGTCCGCCGGTGCATCCTCCTGACTTGCTCCGCAGTCGTTGAGGTAGGCTTTCCCTGAACGGGTTGCAGCAAGTACCTCGTCCTCGTCTGATGGCGAAGAAGTTGCGACCATGTGGCATGGTTTGCGCTTGGAGCTTCTTTTTAGACGTAGCTTTAGTAGCTTTAGTCTCTTCCTCGAGCTCTGACACCAAATCCGGATGAACCCATATAATCTCGCCCTGCCGGGTGGTCAGGGGTACCAGGTCTTGATTTTGATCTCTAGATGGAGGAAGATTGACGATGTCCATCGTAGCTCAGGAAATGGGCGTGACACCGTTCATGACCTCTTGGGAAGGCAGATCATCGAACCGCAGAGAGATCATGTTGGCCGTGACCGTCTTCTCGGTGTTGTGCAGAGTGATGGCCTTAGCATCGATCAACCCCTGGATCCTCCTCTTCAGTATGTAACACGCCTTTGTTGGGTGGTATACGTATCTGTAGAAGATACAGTATTTGGGGTCGTCAGTACTGCCAACTTCTTGGGGCCGCCTTAGCTCTGGAAGGGTGATCTTGCCGCTTTTGACGAGACACTCGAATATACTAGGGATATCGTCGTCGTCGAAATAGTAGACTTCGACGGGCCTGGAAGTCCCAGGCTTCGTCTGCGTGGTCGCCGCCGTCTTTTGTCTGGACGTATTGACCGTCAGAGCTTCTTTTTCCTTGGAGCTGTAAGGATGGTCGCTGCTGGGAGATGACCTTTTGCCTCTACTGGAGGCGGAGATCATGATGCCATTGTCGCGCACCTTGCGACTGTTGTCTTTGGCGGCCACTGCCGAGACGATGAACGAAGGCCACTCATGGAACTGATATGGTCCTGTAAACACCGAGACTACGGGAAGGAGGTTCTTCCTGCAAATGTCTACTAACGCCGAGTCTGGAACTCCTGGAGGCATTTGTAAGGTGGCCTGACGAAAATGTTCGACGAAGGTGCGAACATCCTCCTTTTCCCTTTGTTTGACTTCGATGAGAGAGGACATAGACATGTCCATTCCACCCTCATAGAATCGCATGAAGAATAAAGCTTTGAAGTCTTCGAAGGAAGTAATACAGTTGTCCGCCAAGCTACGGTACCACTGATAGGCTACTCCTGAGAGGCAGCCTTTGAACACCCGAGTGAGGAGGGCGTCGTTTCCTTGTAGCAACACCGTCATCATACTGAAATAGTTCATGTATTGACTTGGCGATGTTTTTCCTTCGAACAGAGCCATAGTCTGAGGCATGTACTTCGGAGGAAAAGGGACTTCTTCCCAGATAGCTGGGTAAGGCTAGTTGATTCCCAGTTTCTTGAGCTGATCTTTGTGCTTCAAGGCGTCAAACTGGGCTTTCAACTCCCGCACTGCCTTCATCGGATTTTCAGTTGGAAGCGGGACTACGGTGTAGTGAGGAGTTGGATGTATCGTGACTCCAACGGGAGGTAATATATTCACCGAGTGAGGAAGCGGAGGAACTGCTGACTCTTGATCTAGAGCAGGCTCTTGGCTTGGGTTGGATGGTGGCAAGTCTACCCCCACACGTATCTGAGTTGGCGGGACCGACGCTTGAGCCATGGTAGTTGCGTGCTGAGTTAGCATCATCTGGTGCATGTTCTCCATTATGGATTGCATTTATTTCAGAGACGTCTACAGCATAGTGATGCGTTGTTCCGCATTTCCTGACGGCGAAGCTTTCTCGCGTTCGTCTTCAATGGCATAAACTCTCATTTCCCTGGGCGTCCTCGAAGGATAAGTATAGGTCGCTGCAGAAGTTGACTCTATACTCTCAGTATCTGATCTGGGAGATTGGCGACCCCCAACGTCGGGATCAGACGAGTAAGAAGCTGGTTGCTGTGACCTTGCATGGGTGTTTTGGAACACCCCAGCTTCAGTGTTCCTGAGAAGGTCTTCGAATCTTCTTCGGCTCGGAGGCCCTGAGGGATGACGTCTTGAGCTCGACCCTCCTCTAGGTATGTGTGAAGCCATATTCACGGATGCATACACGGGCTCTTCTTCCGGGAAAGACTGAGAGTAGCTCAATCGGTCGAAAACCGACCGTTTTGCTTTAGAACAGCAGTAGTCAATCACAATTTTATGACTATTACAACATTACTCGCTAGGGGGCGTAATAGACATGTTGGAAGGTCCCCTCTCCTTACGCTTTTGGATTAGGTATTTGCGCAGGTCAGGAGGAGTAGCAACCTGAGCTTGCTTTACGTCATGGGACTTCGCCTGGCGTAAATTGGAGATTCGCTCAGAGTGGCGTAAGGCTGAAGAGGTCCTCAGTCGGCCGTCGGCTTCCCGCGTAATCCGGAGGGTAGGCAGATTGCTCCTTCGCCGGCGTAAAGGCCGAGAAGTCGAGTATTCTGCTGCTGGCTTTCCCTCACGAAAATTATGGCGCTCATCTGGTCCCTCGTAGAGGTCAGATGTTGTCTTACGCCTGGAGCATGATTTGTACTTCTGACCTGGCGCTGAGGCATCACCAGAAGTTTGGTTTGTACCGCGCGTAGCGGGAGACTGGTTTCTGCACGTAGAGCGCAGTGGATACTTCTGGGTTAGCGCTGAGGCTTTGTCCAAAGTTTTGTTTGTATCGCGCGTAGCGGAAGACTGGTTCCTACGCGTAGAGCGCAGTGGATACTTCTGGGTTAGCGCTGAGGCTTTGCCCGAAGTTTTGTCTGTACCGCGCATAGCGGGAGACTGGTTCCTACGCGTAGAGCACAGTAAATACTTCTGGGTCAGCGCTGAGGCTTTGCCCGAAGTTTCGTCTGTACCGCGCATAGCGGGAGACTGAGTTTTATGTATAGGGCACGGAGGGAGCAGTGCTACAACCTTATTGGTCGGAGAGATCAGAGAGATCGGAGAGTCCACAGGAATGGTAGAGGATGTCTTGGGCATCCACACTTTGTGCAGCTTCCTGTCGTCTTGGACGGAGAGAGAGTGAGAGCTACCCCCAGTTCGAAGCATGTCTTCGTAGGCAGACTGGTCGAATTGGACGACCAGTGTCTTCTTCACGGATCCCACGGATACCGCATCGTGTTGAGCAATTGCTTCCTCGTCAGAAGAGAAAGATGTCCCCAGCAGAGTCGCCATCTTGTTTGTGGTATTAAACGAAAGAATGAAGATGTATTCAATATGGGGTTTACACAGAACCCGTCTTCTTTGGTTTACAAACAAACTTGTACAATTTGATCCTATACGAGGATATGGGAGTACAATTTATTTAATCTGGATAAATATTGCTATAGGTGTCTGATCTGCAGTCGATCACTTTAGCCCTTGGACCACACGATGTTGAAGAAGTGCCGTAGAAGACAGGAAGCAGCTTCGAAGGTTGCAGGAGAGGGTGGATGCACGATGCCAAAGTCGTCGATCCCTACTCTTTGCCTGAGCTCCGGGTGCTCTCTCTCTCTCTCTCTCTCGGGTTCGATCTTCCAATTTTTGTCGACCTGGTTCGATCTTCAAGTTTGGAGTTTTTCGACCTCGGATCTGATATTGGTTTTCTTGACCAATTTTTCGACCTTGTTCCTCATTGATAGAGGTCTCTATTTATAGAGTTTTAGTGACAGTGACCACTCTGTCGGTATAACAACCGAGGAGTGGAAAGTACAACATCCTTTTACACAACGGTTAAAGTAACCAATGCCTGCGTATAGATGATCTTTTGAATGAGCGTGTGACGCGGGTCCAACTAAGGGACACAACGCGTACAATTGCTACGAAGATCACGGCGTAAAAGCCACGTAGGTAGGTATCCATTGTATAGAAGAGATTGGCATAGAAGCTAAATGTCTGTCACCATGGCATAGAAGCCAAATAGTTATCAAACCGGCATAGAAGCCGAACAGGCGTAGAAGCCGAGCAGGCATAGAAGCCGAGTGGTCGTAGAGGCCGAACAGGCACAGAAGCCGAGTGGTCGTAGAGGCCGAACAGGCATAGAAGCCGAAGGGGTACAGGGGCCGAACAGGCACAGAAGCCGAGTGGTCGTAGAGGCCGAACAGGCATAGAAGTCGAAGGGGCACCGGGGCCGAGCAGGCGTAGAAGCCGAAGGGGCACAGGGGCCAAGCAGGCGTTGTAAATCCCCTGATTTTCAAGCATTTTTAAATTTGGATTTTTCTGAATTTTCTGGAAACTTCTGGAATTAAATTCAGATATTTTCATTATTAAATAATTTTTAATTGATAATAAATAATATTAAAATATTATAAAAATAATATTTTATGGTGTAAAATTAAAAATCAGACATAGGGTAATTTTTTAGGAATTTATTGGACCCCGGATGGATTTTTTAAAGCCCTAAAACTAATTATATAATTAAACCAAAAATAAACCGGGTTTTTATTAAATAAACCAAACCAAACCAAGTTGAACCAAACCGGGTTTATTTTATAAATCAATTTCTTATCGGGTCGGATCCGGGTCCAACCCAGACCCGACCCATTAACCCAAACCCGACCCGCATTTATTTTCGGATCGGGCCGGATCCGCCGACCCGACCCGCCCGCCCAAACCCGACCCGCTGTCTCTTCCTTCTCCAAACCGCCCTGAGCCCGATTTCTTGACTCCCCGCCGCCGGAAACGGCCGCCGCCGCCGCCCGTTCACCGCCCAGCGCCGATCCCTCTTCCTCTCCCTCACCGGACCCTCTTCCCCTCCCCCTCGCCGGCCGCCGCTTCCTCTCCCCATCTCTCCTATATAAACCCTCTCCTCCAGAAACCCTAGCCACCCTCTCCGCCTTGCCGCAGCGCCGTCCGACGATCACCGCCTCCTTCTCCGACGACCTCAGCCCTAGCCTCACCGCCGGTGACCCGCCTGAGCCGACCCCAGCCTCCTTCCTCCTCTCCCAGCACCCGCAGCCGCCTTCTCCCTGTCCAGCCCGCTGCCCAGCACACCTCCGGCCGGTCGAGAGCCGCCCGCCTCACCTGGCTTGCCGCAGCAGCTCCGGTGTACCCAGCCTCCCCGGTCCGCCTCCAACCGTGCCAACCTCCTCCGGCGGACACCGACACAGAAGCCCAAGAACCTAAACCCTAACCCTAGGCGTGTCGGACACAGTGTCCAGGACACAGGATACGAGACGGATATGAAAACCCGGTTTCGCGGAGCACAGTTCAGGTACTCTTATCTCACTCCTCGTAGCTCTGATTTCGATTCCGTAAATTGCATCGCGTAGCCTGCATGACCCCCTCGGTGCCCGTGTAAACCGCTCGGGGCATCGCGTCCTGTAGTGATCGCGAACCGCGATCCAAAAACAGGAAAACCAACACCCTATTTCACCCCGAAACTGAGTATGCCCCGCCAAACGGGACGACTTGGTCGCGTGCGGTCTTCACAGATACGTACGCGTCGTTGATACGGACGTGCGAGATTTCGCAGAAGCTGATTCGGATGTGCGTGCACATCGAAATCAGTACGTATTCGCGGACAACGTCCCATATCCAATTTTTCTGTTTGTCGCTGTAACTTAGTGTACACATGTCGGATCGAGACGAAACTTGCACCATCGGACTCGTAGCAATACGCTGGTCCTGTGAGCCAAGTTTGGTTCGATTCTGAGAACGTTGACAAAATCGCGTGCAGTGGGCCCCACAGGCTCCACTCGACGGGCGATTTTGAGAACGGCTCATCGGAATCCAATTCTGGAAGTTTCGTTGGGTTCATATCATCGTTCCTGACTTGTTGACACTAAGTTGGACTATTTTGGAGACCTTTGACCCTGATGCATTTTTTGGTGCAAAGCGGCCCACATCTGGACCCCGCTTTGACCCGAAAATGACATTTTTGCCCTTGTCTCCAAATTGGACTCAAGGACAGGCATTTTTAGCTGATTAATATATTCTGGATCTGATGGTGATATTTGTTTCAGCAACTGGAGTACTGTCTGAAATCCCAGCTGAAGCCCGAGCTACAATTGGAACCGTAAACCCAGGCAAGTGTACTTTGCCATAAATGCAGTTTATTGATTCATTTTGTCCTCTTGTTTTATTCCCTATGACAGTTGTACATGCTCAACCCTAGGGCCGAGTGACTTACTTAGCTTCCGATTATAGTCGGGTGCCAACACCGTACGCGGGGTTGTGTAACGTCACCTAGAGATGGATATCGTGACATTTTTATTTCTTGTACTTGCCCTGTCAAGTACATTATACCCAGGACACCTGACACAAATCATGATGCAGAATCTTCCTGACTATTCAAGGTGGTTCTGTATAGGATACAGATTTTATGACTTGAATATTATTTTCTTAGATCTTAATAAATGACTTATTGCATTAGTATAATCTTGCGTGACATGAACATGAGACATTATGGAACTGTGACATGAGATTACATTGGGTGGGGAGAGAATTACCATACAAAAGGCTGAATATATATATATATATAATAACTTAATGGAAGTGCCTTAGACTCTGACACAGAGCTTTGGTACCGTACTGGCCCTTCGAGAAAATATTGCTATAGTTTCTTGACACTGATCCTGTAGTAGTCTCAGCCTGAGTATGACTAATAACTCTCACTTGCATTATCACTTAGCTGGTTATTTATTTACCCTGTTGTTTCCTTTATTTCTGTACTGCATTATATTTTGGCTTGTATTTTCTGTACCTTGCTATGTCCCCTAAGGACCTGGAACGGATTATGTCCCCAGATTTAGCAGACGAGATCTACCCTGAGGTGTACGGAACAGGAGCACTACTCGGAGCAGTACCTGAACCTGAAGATGAGGTGATTGCTGAGGACTTCTCCTGAATAACTGCTTCGCCATGCTCAGTCTTTATGGAAAATCGACTTTCTTTCCTGTTAATTAAACTCTTTAATTCCTGTTTATGAGAACATTGTAACAGACTTAATATCGGGTTATTCCCCGATTTTATTTACTTTGACTGGTTGTTGTTTAATATTTCATTTGCTGATATTGCTATCTTTATTCTGTGGATGAGATTAGTAAACTCTGACTATTGTAAAACAGCTTAAGTATGCCCCGATGGATCCATTAAATTGGGTTTGTCCATCGGTGCGTACTGCTGGCCATTGCCACGTGTCTAGTCCCTCGATATTTTGGGACTGGGGCGTGACATGGTTTTTGTGGTGGCCTATGCAGGTCAACGACTAAATTGTTCGGTTTTAACTTAGAAACCGAACAGGCCTGCAAATAAGAATATGATAAGTTTTTAGGATCTCATCCACTTGCTTGAATCGTTTTTGATATCTATATCGTATTCGAACTAATTCTTGACTTGCATCATGCCTTGATTCCTGTGCGCCTCTTATAGTTTATTTTTGATGCAGAGAAATGGATTCACAAACAAATGACGGAACTCCAGCAAGAACACCAATAGGTGCTGAAGCCACCTACGGAGAAGATGAAGTGACGCTATTGAGTGGAGATCCCTCTACTCACCGAAGCAGCCAAGCAGATCCGCAAGCTTCTAGATTTCGGCGTGATGACATTCCACCTCCGCCACAGTTTACTCCACAGATGCCTGTCTTTCCACCAGGGCAAGCAATGGACGGACAGCAGATGTTCCAGATGTTTTACGCAATGATGCAAGCCCATCAACAAGTCCAACACGAGGCTCAGCGTCGCAAAGCTGATTACTTGAGGAACAGTCTAGTAAATGCACTGGAGCAGGCCAACCTACCAGCTAGACGGCAACCGACGGGCTCTATCACTGATTTCCGCCAACTGAAGCCCCGTACCTTTTCTGGCAAGGAGGATCCCACAGAAGTTCATGAGTGGCTCACCAACATACAACATCAATTAGAAGCAGCTGAGCTACCAAGGGAACGTTGGATGACTGCCATCAGAATACAATTGACGGGCAATGCTCACCACTGGTGGCTATCTGAAGAGAGACGACTCAGACCAGACCGAGTTACTTGGGAAGAGTTCTCCAGACTCTTTCAAGAGATGTACATTCCGGCTATCGCTCGATCAGAACTGCGGGACAAGTTCAATCGCCTCACTCAGGAAGCTATGACGGTAGAAGAGTACAACGTCGAGTTCATTCGTCTGAGTCATTTTGCCTCTACCTTGATCCCAACAGAAGAAGAAAAGGCTGAAAAGTTCTTTGATGGGCTAAGATTCGAGTTACAAAGAATGATCGGATCCGTCGCACCTACTTCGTACACAGACGTCCTTGCTGCAGCTCGACGTATGGAGCGTGTCATCAGACGAGAATCCAACCTGAAGAGACCTTCCACATCAGTACCAGCCAGAGAAAACAATGGAGAAGCTGCCAAGAAACCTCATCTGCATCAAGCACCATAGGGATCTGCATCCAAAACCCTGACTCTTCCTACTTGTTACTACTGCGGCAAGATAGGCCATGTTGAGAAGGAGTGTAGACGTAAACACGGACTGTGCTTAGGTTGCGGATCCAGATAGCATGCAGTGAGGGATTGCCCTGAGCGTAGAGAAGGAGCACCAAGGGCAAACCAACAAGCCCTACTGGCACCAGCAGGACATCAACCAAGGCCACCCTTGGCACTTCAAGCAGCACCTACCAGCAAGCCCAGCAACAGCAAAGAGCACCACCTCAAGGACGCGGTCAAGTTTTTGCGATGACTGTGGGAGACGCACAGAACCATGGAGTAGCTAATGCGAGTAAGTTTTTGTAGTTCGTTTCTAGCATTGCTTTAGTTGTGCCTGCTGGTTCGTGACCCCAGACTTGACCTAATAATTTTAACTTGTTAATAATTGATGACCTAGTGTTAACCTAGTAATTTTGAACTTATAACTTAGAATGTTTTAGAAATGTTAAACTGATATGTTTTTGAAAGATAACCAGGTTTTCTAAAACAGTAAATTTCTAGATTTCCTATAATTGGGAAATTCTATTGCTTAGGAAAATGACTTTCCCTGTGTGTTTAAACCCCTTGATTTTCTGATTCGAACAATGTTTGTAACCGTGTCATCTCTGTTGACCGGTTATTCTTTGATTGCGAGGACGCAATCCTCTTAAGGGGGGTAGATTGTAAATCCCCTGATTTTCAAGCATTTTTAAATTTGGATTTTTCTAAATTTTCTGGAAATTTCTAGAATTAAATTCAGATGTTTTTATTATTAAATAATTTTTAATTGATAATAAATAATATTAAAATATTATGAAAATAATATTTTATGGTGTAAAATTAAAAACCAGACATAGGATAAGTTTTCGGGAATTTATTGGACCCCGGATGGATTTTTTAAAGCCCTAAAACTAATTATATAATTAAACCAAAAATAAACCGCGTTTTTATTAAATAAACCAAACCAAACCAAGTTGAACCAAACCGGGTTTATTTTATAAATCAATTTCTTATCGGGTCGGATCCGGGTCCAACCCAGACCCGACCCATTAACCCAAACCCGACCCGCATTTATTTTTGGATCGGGCCGGATCCGCCGACCCGACCCGTCCGCCCAAACCCGACCCGCTGTCTCTTCCTTCCCCAAACCGCTCTGAGCCCGATTTCTCGACTCCCCGTCGCCCGTTCAACGCCCAGCGCCGATCCCTCTTCCTCTCCCTCACCGGACCCTCTTCCCCTCCCCCTCGCCGGCCGCCGCTTCCTCTCCCCATCTCTCCTATATAAACCCTCTCCTCCAGAAACCCTAGCCACCCTCTCCGCCTTGCCGCAGCGCCGCCCGACGATCACCGCCTCCTTCTCCGACGACCTCAGCCCTAGCCTCACTGCCGGTGACCCGCCTGAGCCGACCCCAGCCTCCTTCCTCCTCTCCCAGCACCCGCAGCCGCCTTCTCCCTGTCCAGCCCGCTGCCCAGCACACCTTCGGCCGCCCGAGAGCCGCCCGCCTCACTTGGCTCGCCGCAGCAGCTCCGGTGTGCCCAGCCTCCCCGGCCCACCTCCAACCGTGCCGTCCTCCTCCGTCGGACACCGACACAGAAGCCCAAGAACCTAAACCCTAACCCTAGACGTGTCGGACACAGTGTCCAGGACACAGGACACGAGACGGATACGAAAACCCGATTCCGCGAAGCACAGTTCAGGTACTCGTATCTCACTCCTCGTAGTTCTGATTTCAATTCCGTAAATTGCATCGCGTAGCCTGCATGACCCCCTCGGTGCCCGTGTAAACCGCTCGGGGCATCGCGTCCTGTGGTGATCGCGAACCGCGATCCAAAAACAGGAAAACCAACGTCCCGTTTCACCCCGGAACTGAGTACGCCCCGCCAAACGGGACGACTTAGTCGCGTGCGGTCTTCACAGATACGTGCGCGTCATTGATATGGACGTGCGAGATTTCGCAGAAGCTGATTCGGATGTGCGTGCACATCGAAATCAGTGCGTATCCGCGGACAACGCCCCGTATCCGACTTTTCTGTTTGTCGCTGTAACTTAGTGTACACACGTCGGATCGAGACAAAACTTGCGCCATCGGACTCGTAGCAATAAGCTGGTCCTGTGAGCTAAGTTTGGTTTGATTCTGAGAACGTTGACAAAATCGCGTGTAGTGGGCCCCACAGGCTCCACTCGACGGGCGATTTTGAGAACGGCTCATCGAAATCCAATTCTGAAAGTTCTATTGGGTTCGTATCATCGTTCCTGACCTGTTGACACTAAGTTAGACTATTTTGGAGACCTTTGACCCTGATGCATTTTTTGGTACAAAGCGGCCCACATCTGGACCCCGCCTTGACCCGAAAATGACGTTTTTGCCCTTGTCTCCAAATTGGACTCAAGGATAGGCATTTTTAGCTGATTAATATGTTCTGGATCTGATGGTGATGTTTGTTTCAGCAACCGGAGTACTGCCTGAAATCCCAGCTGAAGCCCGAGCTACAATTGGAACCGTAAACCCAAGCAAGTGTACCTTGCCATAAATGCAGTTTATTGATTCATTTTGTCCTCTTATTTTATTCCCTGTGACTGTTGTACATGCTCAACCCTAGGGCCGAGTGACTTACTTAGCTTCCGATTATAGTCGGGTGCCAACACCGTACGCGGGGTTGTGTAACGTCACCTAGAGATGGATATCGTGATATTTTTATTTCTTGTACTTGCCCTGTCAAGTACATTATACCCAGGACACCTGACACAAATCATGATGCAGAATCTTCCTGACTATTCAAGGTGGTTCTGTATAGGATATAGATTTTATGACTTGAATATTATTTTCTTAGATCTTAATAAATGACTTATTGCATTAGTATAATCTTGCGTGACAAGAACATGAGACATTATGGAACTGTGACATAAGATTACATTGGGTGGAAAGAGAATTACCATACAAAAGGCTGAATATATATATATATAATAACTTAATGGAAGTGCCTTAGACTCTGACACAGAGCTTTGGTACCGTACTGGCCCTTCGAAAAAATATTGCTATGGTTTCTTGACACTGATCCTGTAGTAGTCTCAGCCTGAGTATGACTAATAACTCTCACTTGCATTATCACTTAGCTGGTTATTTATTTACCCTGTTGTTTCCTTTATTTCTGCACTGCATTATATTTTGGCTTGTGTTTTCTGTACCTTGCTATGTCCCCTGAGGACCTGGAATAGATTATGTCCCCAGATTTAGCAGACGAGATCTACCCTGAGGTGTACGGAACAGGAGTACTACTCGGAGCAGTACCTGAACCTGAAGACGAGGTGATTGCTGAGGACTTCTCCTGAATAACTGCTTCGCCATGCTCAGTCTTTATGGCAAATAGACTTTCTTTCCTGTTAATTAAACTCTTTAATTCCTGTTTATGAGAACATTATAACAGACTTAATATCGGGTTGTTCCCCGATTTTATTTACTTTGACTGGTTGTTGTTTAATATTTCATTTGCTGATATTGCTATCTTTATTCTGTGGATGAGATTAGTAAATCCTGACTATTGTAAAACAGCTTAAGTATGTCCCGATGGATCCATTAAATTGGGTTTGTCCATCGGTGCGTACTGCTGGCCATTGCCACGTGTCCAGTCCCTCGATATTTTGGGACTGGGGCGTGACAGGCGTAGAAGCCGAATGAGCACAAACGCTGGATGGGCGTAGAAGCCGCTGCGTACCGTGCCACAGTGCTGATGTGGACGTCTTAGCCGGAATTATGGCTTTTTGAAGATATAATCAAATCTCTTGCATTAAATGCCGAGATTTGCCACCATCTTGTGCATTAAATGGGGAGGCGTGTTCTTTGACGGTCTGCAACCCTTTCTGCACATCAGTCGCAGAGACGTGCCTCGAGAAACTGTCACCGCTCTGTGCATTAGGCGAAGAGACGTGCCTCGAACCCCGTACGGAGTACAGCTTTTGGCGTAGCAGGCGGTTTGTCTACTACAGAACGTAAACAGCTCGTGTTTTACCTGTGTAAAATAAGGCAGCGTATCCCTTCATGCTTAAAAAAGCAGTTTATGCGAAGGGGATGGCGGTATTTGACAGCCTGGGTGGCAGTGCAGTGCCATCATTATAGCCGTCGCTTGGGTAGTCGAGCCGTATCCCTTTGCCAGAAGTCCAGACGTCAGGTTCATTGCAGGCTCTGACAGGTTCATTGCAGGATCTGACAGGTTCACTTCAGAGAATACGAAGCGTCTTTTGTACACCTCAATGCTGCGTCTGAAAGGGAAGGAGTTTTACGCCCTGGAGGCGATGAAGCACCCTGTTTACGCTGAAGCGGCTTGGACGTACTGCCTTGCACGGATGGTCCTTTGAGCTTTTATGTTTCATGCTCTGTTCTAGCAGAAAAGGCTCTGTTGCACGCTTGATGGCTCTTAAGGCCTCTGCGTATGCTGCTCTGCACCGATATGCCGCGTATAGTCATCCGGCGTATTTTTTATGCTTCTACAACCGCGGACTGACTTAGGAGCTCCAACACTACACTAGCTCACAGTCTCGGATCTCTTATGCCAAACTATTAACAGAAGCTAGACTAAAAGAGGCCATCAGCAAAGAAAAAGGAGGTCAAATAAAGACACAACAAGGACCAACAAGGACACAACAAGGAGGGCCTATCAGACGTCCTTTGGCACAGCAACAACAGCATCAGTACAGAGCAGGACCGTACCAGATTTCGGAGAAGCCCCACTGTAGTTATTGTGGGAAACGTGGACATATTATGAGAGACTGTCAGACTCGTTTAGGATAATGTATGAGATGTGGTTCCGGACAACATATGGTGAGAGACTGTCTAATACAGCAGACATTGGCACTTCCACCACCAACACTGAGGCTAGCGCTTCCAGCACCGAAGCCAGTTCAGCAGATGACTAGACCAGGAGCACCTCGACCCCCAACAGCCAGAGGATTTCAGCAAGGACCACCGCTACCTACTCAGGAGAATCAGTACACGAAGGTCAGACAGGAATTACCACAGAGGAACGGACAAGCTTTTGCACTAGAAGTGGATGACATGGATCAGGAAATTGATGTCATAGCAGGTATTACTCTTGCTTTTACTTTTTCTGCTGTGACATTATTTGATACGGGAGCCACCCACTCGTTCATATCTTCTAGTTTTATTGCCAAACACAATATTGCCACTACACCTTTACCTAGTTGTGTTATAATTCTCACCGAAGGAGGAGTTATACCTGTTAGTTGGATTTGTAGATTGTGTCCTGTAGTAATCCGTGGCAGAGAGATGAATGCTCGACTCTTAGTCCTTCCTATGCCAACCTTTGATATTATGCTTGGAATGGACTGGCTAAGCAAGTGACACGCTTTCTTCGACTGTTTTGGAGGAAGCATTCTTTTTAAGGTACCAGCCCAGCCGGAACTTGAGTTTGCACGAGGATCCACAGAAGCCATTGATGGTGTCCAGCTTGCAATGGATGACATTATTTATCACCCCATAATTTCAGAATTCCAAGATGTCTTTCCAGAGGAATTTCCAAGACTACCTCCAGACAGAGACGTAGAATTCTTAATTGAATTGACACCGGGAGCAGCACCCATAGTGTCGTATGTTTATAGATTGACGAAGAAGGAGATGGATGAGCTGAAGGCACAGTTGAAAGAATTAGAGGATAAATGTTTTATCCGACCAAGTGCATCACCCTGGGGAGCACCAGTGTTATTTGTACCAAAGAAGGATAGGTCAATGCGTATGTACATTGACTACAGAGCCTTGAATGTAGTGACCGTGAAGAATAAATACCTATTGCCATGCATTGATGACTTATTTGATCAGCTTAGTGGAACCAAGGTGTTCTCAAAGATAGACTTGAGATCGGGATATCACCAGGTGAAGGTACGAAAGCAGGACATCCCGAAGACCGCATTCAGAATAAGATATGGAGACTACAAGTTTCTGGTCATGCCATTTGGGCTGACCAATGCTCCAGCTATCTTTATGGACTTAATGAATCGAGTATTCCACCAGTATTTAGACCAGTTCATGGTCGTCTTCATAGATGACATACTTGTCTATTCGAAGAGCCAGGAGGAGCACGAGAAGCACCTACGGATTGTTCTAGAGACCTTAAGGAGAGAGCAGTTATATGCGAAGCTCAGTAAATATGAGTTTTTCTTGGATAGAGTCTCGTTTCTTGGGCATATCGTTACGGAAGATGGTATTTTTGTTGATCCAGAGAAAATCTTGGCAGTCGAGACATGGCCCGTACCTAAATCAGCATCAGGGTGAGGAGTTTCCTTGGACTTGCAGGATATTACCGACGGTTCGTGGAGAACTTCTCAAGAATAGCAGCACCTATAACTCGGTTGACGTGCAATGATCAAGAGTTCGTATGGATCGACGAGTGTCAAGCCGCTTTCGAGGAGTTGAAGAAGCGACTGACCACATCACCAGTATTGACTATTCCATCAGGATCAGGAGGCTATGTGATTTACAGTGACGTATCAGAGAAAGGCTTGGGATGCATGTTGATGCAACATGGCAAGGTGATTGCATATGCATCTAGACAGTTACGAGTGCATTAGAAGAATTATCCAACTCATGACTTGGAACTTGCAGCCGTTGTTTTTGCTTTGAAGCTATGGAGACATTAACTATATGGGGAACGAGTAGAGATCTATACAGACCACAAAAGCCTCAAGTACGTCTTCACGCAGAAGGAGCTAAATATGAGACAACGTCGATGGCTTGAGTTGATAAAGGATTTTGAGATAGAGTTTCACTATCACCCAGGCAAGGCTAACATAGTAGCATACGCATTAAGCCGGAAACCAGCAGCTTACTTCTTGACGACACAGAGAGAATTATTGGAGGACTTGCAAGATCTTGGCATAGAAGTGATATTACTCGGAGCAGATAGGATATTAGCCAACTTGCAATTACAATCATAACTAGTAGAGAGGATGAAGGCAGCTTTACCTACGGACGCCAGATTCAAGAGATTGAAAGAAAGGACAGAGGCCAGAGAGCATACGAGATTGTGCATTCATGATGACGGGACATTATGATGTGGTGATCGTCTATATGTTCCCAATAGAGAGATTCGACAGGAGTTGATGGCAGAAGCTCATAGTTCGATATATTCTATTCATCCTGGAGGCACCAAGATGTACCGTGACTTACGACAACACTTTTGGTGGCATGGGATAAAAAGAGAAAGAGCTCGCTTTGTAGCCAAATGTCTAGTATGTCAGCAGGTAAAGGCGGAGCATCAGAGAACAGCAGGACTATTGCAACCACTTTCGATTCCTGAGTGGAAGTGGGAGCACATCACTATGGACTTCGTCATGGGTTTTCCCAAGAGTCTAAGTGGGAGAGATGCAGTATGGGTAATAGTGGATCGACTCACCAAGTCAGCACATTTTTTGCCTTTTAGAGTTGACCAGTCTACAGAAGCTTTGGCTGACTTATACATGAGGGAGATCGTGAGATTGTACAGTATTCCGGTCAGTATTGTGTCAGACAGGGATTCGCATTTTACATCTCACTTTTGGAGAAGCATGCAGGAGAGTCTTGGGACTCGTCTGAAGTTCAGTACATCTTATCATCCACAAACAGATGGACAGTCCGAACGCACTATTCAGACATTGGAAGATATGTTAAGGGCTTGTATGTTAGACTTTGGAGGATCATGGGAGGATCACCTATATCTTGTGGAGTTTTCTTATAACAATAGCTATCAAGCGAGCATCCAGATGGCTCCGTTTGAAGCATTGTATGGAAGAAAGTGTAGGTCTCCCGTGTGTTGGAGTGACGTGGGAGAACGTCAAATTCTAGGACCAGAATTGGTAGTCAACACCGTTGAGAAAGTGAAGAAGATACAAGGGCACTTGCGAGAAGCGTAAGACAGGCAAAAGCAGTGGGCAGACCTTCATCGTCGTCCCTTGGAGTTTAAAGAGGGCGATAATGTCTTCTTGAGGATATCACCTACTAGAGGCACTATTCGATTCGGAGGGTGCGGCAAGTTGAGCCCAAGGTATATTGGACCATTTGACGTGCTAGAGAGAGTGGGAGAAGTGACGTATCGACTGGCACTACCACCTTCACTTGAGGGAGTACATGATGTATTCCACGTATCGCAACTTAGGTGATATGTGGCAGATAGCAGTCATGTTCTCGACCATTCTGAGATCACCATTGGGCCGAACTTGTCATACCAAGAGCAACCCGTAGGAATTGTTGATCATCGAGAGAAAGTATTGAGGAACCAGTCTATTCCCTTGGTCCGCGTGGCATGGAAGCATGTTGCGCCAGGAGAATCAACTTGGGAGCGCGAGGACGACATGCACAAGCGTTTTCCGTATCTATTCGTAGACCAAAGTAAGAATTTACTTTGTCTATCGTGGATTAGTTTTAATTTTGAGGACGAAATTTTATAAGTTGGGTAGAATATAAAACCCCTAATTTTACATACCTTATAGTTATTTAATTAATTATTTAAATTAATTGTAATATTTTTAGTTAAATAGAAAATAGAATTTACTGAAATTTTTAGGTAAATAATTATCTAGAAAATTTCCTGAACAAAAACTATTAATATTATATTTTATTTTATTTAGGAATATTGTAGAAGGGTGAAAGATTATTTTTTATGTACTAATACACTTTTTCTGAAATTTTGATACCATATATATATACACATATAAATTACTAGTAAATATAGTATTAATAAGAAAAAAAAATAACCAAACCCTAAAGAAACTAAGTCTCCAAACTATAGCCCACCGCATCAGCATTCCCAAACCCAGCCCGCATGTGGACTCGCGGCCAACCGAGACCCCCTGTTTCCTTCTCCTCCTTTATATATATATATATATATATATATATATATATATATATATATATATATATATATATATATATATATATATATATATATAAAACACCTTGTAAAACCCTAACCCTAAATCTACTCGACCCAGCGCCGACCCCGACCCTGACCTTGACCTGCCGTCGACGACCGGAGCAGCCGCCCGCCGCCGTGATCAGCGTCCGCGACCGCGCCCTCGCGCGCACGCTGCGACAGGAAACTACAGCGACGTACCCCTGTTCACGCGTAGATTTCTGCTCCATCTTGTGACCAAATTCGACCTCGTCTTCATCGATATGTTCACGATATATCCCTCTTCCAACTCTGTGTATTGGTTTTCTCTGAACAGCGCATAACGCTAGGTGCAAACTGAGACCAAGTTGGAGAAAAACTACAACTTTTACGCTATATAAAACTGTTACGATGACCCATATTTAAGGACTCATATCTCCCACCACAGAGATCCAAACTTAGATTTTCTTTTTGCTATGAGAAGATCATATAACCGAGATGATTTCCTGTTAATTAGATTAATTTATTTGGTGTTATATGCAGAATTAAACTGGGTTAAAAATCATGAAAAACTATTTTTGAAACCTTCAAAATTTGTGATACGGAGCTCGCCCCGCCAAACGGGACGCCCTATCGAATACCAATTACACCGAAAGGCATGTATGGTATGTCCAGATGTGTAGGTTTTCGTGGAAACTGATTTGGACGCGTGTGCGTGTCAAAATTAACCCGTATCCGCAAAAAGTCCCCATATCGTGACTTTTGTAAAATACTGAACCATTTAGTGTACGCTCGTCAGAATACGACAAAACTTGCACCATTAGACTCGTGGTATCGTGCTGGTCCTGTGACCTAATTTTCACGCAATTCTGAGACAGTTGACCAAGTCGCCTATTTGTGGGCTCAACGGTTGACTTTTTGGACAAATTTATGTTCGGCTCACCGGAATCCAAAATTGGATATGCCGTTGAGTTTGTATTGACGTTTAAAATTTGTTTGACCTATAATTTATCCCATTTAGAGACCTTTACCCCTGGCATACTTTTCGGTGCAAAGTGGGCTACCTGTGGACCCCGCTTTGACCCGAAATTACCGTTTTGCCCCTGTGTCCAAATTGGACGAAAGGGTAGTATTTTTTAGCTATCTCGCTAATTTCAGAAATATTGGTGATGTCTATTTCAGCATCCGAAGATATTTATTTGGAGGCCTTAGTTTCTGATCATGTGTACCTGACATCTGGACGCTTACACTTTACAGATTGCTTGCTAGGCAAGTATACCTTGCCATTGTACTATGATTTATATTCCATATGTTGCATGCATCTTAGTTCTACTTATTTAGTTCATATATTTTAAACTGCTATATAAACTGCGTGTCTAAGAATAACTTGGGTGCAACGACGGTGACGTCGTATTCTGTTTTTATTATGTATATGCATATGGACCTACTTTATGAGACCATCCCATTATCATGAGGCATTCTTATATTTCGTTGGCTATGACACTGTTCTTACACGAGTGTGAGTCACATGTAGGACACGGACTTGTGTACTCGGCTGGCCACCGGTACGTATAGGTCGTACGACGGATATGGATAACTGTCGATAGAAACTTTGCATGCTAGTAGACCTGGCAGTTATTTAGAGGTATCATCGTGTCATGGATGTGACATGCTTAGAGCATGGGGTGGGAAGAATAACAAGTAAGGCATTTGGGCTCATTTGCACTTTTCTTTTTATGTAACCCGCACGCTCCGCCGGAGATGCATGGTCGTGATGACCCCTATATTACCTGGCGGCCTCTGAGGTTCAAAAGACGTCATACTTTTTAGGCCCCTGAATCTCCAAGAGAACCATGCCAATCCTACTTTGGCCAGATAGCCCACTTGTTGGAAAGTTGTTCTCAAACTGTATTTCACATAGATGGTTAGGCGACCCATTGGATGTTTATTTTCAGTACTTTATTGGCATATTTATGTGTATCTTTTTATGTCCCTTTGAGGACCTGGTCCCTTTCCAGATATAGACGGGAAGGAGTATCCACAGGAGTATAGACCCGGACCTGATACTTCATTCCAGACTGAGGAGGTCTTATCTTCAAAGTATCTTTGATTCATCGCAGCTGATGGACATTCTAGTTGCTATTTCTTTCATGGACATTTATCTTATATAGAGTTGATCTCTTCTCTCTTTTAGTAGTTTTAGTATAGTCGATTTGTAGTGGATTTGTTTCCATCCGACTATCATACTTGTGACTTTCTATTTGATATTCAGTTATTTATTCCCATTTACTTTTTTATTTATGCTGTGGATAAGATATAGATTACGTGTGACTTGTTGACAGTATATTACCACTGGTGGATTTGATATTCATGTACAGCGTACGTGTGCGTATGGTTTCCATATATTGGAGTTCGTATACATATGACTGGCGTGTTACGTATTCCTAGTCCTACGTATTTTGGGACTGGGGCGTGATAGATCGAGAGAGAGTGAGACAAATAGTGTAAACCCCCTAATTTTTTATTATTTTTAATTAATTTTTGCATAATTTTCTGTAATTTTCTGGAATTAAAACTAAGGTATTTTGTGATTAAATAATTTTTAAATGATTTTAATTAATATTAAAATATTATGAAAATAATATTTTTGGATGTAAAATAAAAAACCAGACATAGGGTAATTTTTTGAGAATTTATTGGACCCCGAAAATATTTTTAAAGCCCTAAAAACTAAGTTTAAAATAAACCAAATTAAACCCTAGAAATAAACCCGGTTTATTTCCAAAATAAACCAAACCAACCCAGACCCGGTTCAACTGAACCAAACCCAACCTTAGCGAGTCGGATCTAAACTCGACCCGAAACTCGCCTACCCGAACCCACACTTAAACATTAGCGGATCGGGCCGGATTCAGATTGAACCCAACCCGGACCCGGACCCGTTAATCCTAATCTGAACCCAAACTGGAATCCTAATCTAATTCGCCCGTGCCGACGCCTATTTAACCCCTCGACGCTGCTGGAACCCTAATCTCTTCCGCCGCCCTCCGCCTGACCGTCTTCCACCACCGTCGATCTTCCACAGCCTCTATCTCCACCACCTCTCCGCCTTCCTCCTCCTCGCTCCGCCGACGAATTCCTCAAAACCCACAGCCCTCTTCCTCCTCCTTCCTTCGCCCTGAGTCCCGGCCGTCTCACCACCACCCTCTCCCCTCTCAGCCCCCTCAGCAGACGATTCGACGTCTCCCCGTCCTCCGCCCTGACTTGACAGCCTCCCCACGAGCAATGCCGCCTCTCCCCGGCCACCAACGAGTTGCCCGAGCTCCGTCTGAGCGCCTCCGCCTGTCGACCCGTCCCCGGCCGTCTCTGCCCTCCTCCGGCGAGTCCCCCAACCCTAGCATCGAAACCCTAGCTACACAGCCCGGACACGGTGTCGTGTCGTGTCAAGATGACTCGCGGACACGGAAATTTTAGTTTCCATGGAGCCCTGTTCAGGTAACCCGTTCTCTCTCCTCGTTGCCCCATTTTCTGTTCCGTCAGTTGTGATGCGTAGGCTATGTAACCCTCTCGATGCCCGTGTAACCCGCTAGGTGCATCGCGTCCTGTGGCGATCGCGAACCGCGATCCAAAAATAAGAAAAATAATATCATTTTTTTCCTCGGAACTGAGTATGCCCTACCAAACGGGACGACTTGGTCGCGTGCGGTCTTCACCAAAAGGTGCACACCGTTGATACGGACGTGCGAGATTTCGCAGAAGTTGATTTGGATGTGCGTGCACACCGGAATCAACGTGTATCCGCCGACAACGCCCCGTATCCGCCTATTCTGGATCTTGTCGTAACTTTGTGTACACACGTCGGATCGAAATGAAACTTGTGCCATCGGACTCGTAGCAATACGATGGTCCTGTGACCCAAGTTTGGTTCGATTCTGAGAACGTTGACAAAATTGCGTATCGTGGGCCCCACTTGACGGACAATTTTGTGACCGGCTCATCGAAATCCAATTCTGGAAGTTCCGTTGGGTTCGTATCATCGTTTTTGACTTGTTGACACTAAGTTTGACGAATTTGGAGACCATTGGTTCGGGCATATTTTTCGGTGCGAAACGGGCCACATGTGGACCCTGTTTTGACCAAAAACTGTTATTTTTGCCCCTGTGTCCAAATTGGACTCAAGGATAGGCGTTTCTAGCTATTTGATATCTTCTGAATCTGATGGTGATAACCGGAGGAGTACCTGCAATTCCCACTGAGGTCAGAGCTACAATTGAGCCAGAACCCCAAGCAAGTGTACCTTGCCAACATTGCAGTTCTTGTTACATATTTTCTTGATTTATTTATATCTTGTACATGCTTGACCTAGGACCGTGTGACTTACTTAGCGTCCGATTAATAGTCGGGTGCCAACACTATACGCGAAGTTGTGTAACGTCACCTAGAGATGGATATCGTGACCCCTTACATTCTCGTACTTGTCTTATCAAGTACATAGACCCAGGACACTTGACACTATTCATGAGACAGAATCTTCCTGAGATATTCATGGTGATTCTGTATAGGATACAGGTTTTATGACATAGACATTATATTCATAGATATTATATGACTTGCTGCATTAGTTTTGATCTTGCGTGTCATGGATATGAGACGTATGATTACATTGGGTGGGGAGAGATTTACCATACAAAAGGCTGATTATATATATATAATATTTTAATAGAAGTGCCTTAGACTCTGGCAATAGAGCTTTGGTACCGTACTGGCCCTTCGAGAGAATACTGCTATGGGTTTCCCCGACACAGATCCTGTAGTAGTCTCAGCCCGAGTATGACTAAAACTCTCACTTGCATATCACTTAGTTGGTTACATAGTTTACCTTATTGTTTCATTTATTATTGTACTGCATTTATTTTGGCATGAGTTATTCTTGTACCTTGCTATGTCCCCTGAGGACCTGGATCCGGATTATGTCCCCAGGATTTACACACGAGATCTATCCTGAGGTATACGGGACAGCAGCAGGAGCAGGATTTGATACATGAGCTGTACCACTTTCCGAGGATGAGGTGTTAGCTGAAGACTTTTCCTGAGTATCTGTGTTCCATACTCAGTATCTACTTTATTCAGACATTTATGTTTTGGTATGTTGAACCATTATATCAGATCTATATCGGGTTGTTCCCCGAATTACTTTGTTGAGACTGGTTATTGATTTACATTTCTTATTGTTGTTGATCATATTTATCTTCTGTAGATGAGATTAGTTATGGCATGTTGTAGTAAACCTTATTTTACAGCTTAAGTATGCTCTGATGGATCCATTAAATTGGGTTTGTCCATCAGTGTGTGCTGTTGGCCATTGTCACGTGTCTAGTCCCTCGATATTTTGGGACTGGGGCGTGACATGGTTTTTGTGGTGGCCCATACAGGTCTACGAGAATATTGTCTCGGTTACGTTACTGTACCGAGCAAGCCTGCAAATAGGACTAGGATATAGGATCTCATCCACAATTGACTATGATTCATCTTCCTCCTATCTGTTCTATTTGAACAATTGTATCCTGCTTGATTCCTGTACTTCCTTAATAGTTCCTTGAGTATAGCCTTCTACTCGAATATAGGAACCATGTTATTAGGATGATAATTAGGGTAGCATACCTATTAAGAATATAACGAGAATATAGACACACCACTAAGTTTAGAATATCTAGTGAACCCTAGAATTCCTTATCTCTAAGAGGTGGTTTACCATTACCCCCTGATGTATTATGAAGACTTGAGAGTAGTATAGACACTACTAGAGTTAGTTAGAAGTTTACCATAATGGTTGACCCTAGTATTGAGGAACAAAAAAAAACCAAAATTTAAAATTTGGACTGAACCTAACCTTCATAGTTAGATAGTATTGGAGAACTACAAACTTGGATCAATGTCTTATTATTAGTAGACAGCACCTCAGGAAGACTAGAGGAATATAATCAATATTTTTCCCTCTTCATCATGCCTCGAACATAGCAACTAGCACCCCACTCCCCTTTAGAAAACCATGATGTTATCTAGAGCCCATATTTTAAATTTTATATATTGTTCCTCTGCAGCCTTAACGTTCGCTAATTGCGCGACGAATAAATTACCTTCTTCTTTTCTTCATCTTTCAACTCGTGCCACTTGACACCTCTAATTATAGACTAAGTAATTGTATTCTACGATAGGATATATAGTTTGCTATAGTTATAGTTGTAATCTTGAATTTTGAATTATGTACCTTGTAGTTAGAACCTGATAGTTGAGTTGTTCAATTAGATTGTGATGATTAACCCTAGTTGTAGACCACATAATTTGTACCCCCACATCGATACAAGTTAGATCCCTTTTTCCTTAACGGCTAGTAACTCTTCTATTCTTACTATTGACACTTGATCTATAAGCACTATGATTAAGACTTAAGATGACCATTACTACATGATACAATAGGAGACCCTAATAAGTACTAAGATCCGTTTCTCGTATAACCCAATAAGAGTTATACTTTATTTACTAGAACCTTATTAATTTATAGGATCCCCTTTAGACTATCACAGTACTAGTGTATTATTATTTCTAAGTTGGGTAGTATGCCTCACAATATAGTATCACGTAAGCCCTATTGACCCATTGATGAAGCATAATAGGATGCCACAACTTTAGACTTGCGTAAGATGACAGTGGTTACTCAGACAGTAGAATTTAAAGGCCCATGCCCTAATTGGTCGATTAGAGACTTAAACAAGGAGTTATATGATAAATGTAGAGATTGTAAAGTCTTTTATTATTATTGCTTATTTTGTTTTTGTCTTTGTGAGCTTGAATTAATGTGTACCTCCTTTCATCATCATCTAGCGTACTTATATTTATTGTACTATATTGACTTATGCTGCTAATATAGCCTAGTTTTGCAAGCTTACTCTTCTATCGAGGTTGATCATAATATATGTATTAGTGGGTTAACACACTAATATATTTCAGAATTAGTGTACTACGGTTTGATCAACCATAGTGCGCTTGGTTCGCCCCTTCGCATAACTACCGTACGTGGATTGAGATATATAGTGATTAGTAGACGAATGCACTTGCCCTCTAGATATGTCTGAGTATATCGTATCTGCTACATAATTGTACCGATGCGAGCATATGAATAGGAATTACCAAATTATGATTTTAATCCACAACTGTCTTGACAAATTCCATTTGAATTCTTTAAACACCTTGATCCCGATACTTCTATTCTATTACCTTCCCCTTGAACTCTTTATTATTGATCTTTGTCTCCCCTTATTTCGGAAAGACGAAACATCTTGCTTGGTATAAGTTTGATATATAGATAGTACTAGATATACCCCACAGGCCAGTCGCATTGTTTGGTGACTATCTTTTATAAATGATTAAGGGCATATCATAGATGATATGTTTTGTGTTAAAAACTTTAAGAATTCAATAACATAATTTGGGGCATAGCTTTCTTAGATGTATAGCCTTAGATAATAGATGGGTAAATTCTAAGTTGGGTAGAGACTGCAATGTTCACTTGGGAGGAATTCTTTAGACTGTAATCAAGTGAGATTGATAGAGAGATCCTACCCTAGTTTAATTTCGAGGATGAAATTATTTTAAGTTGGGTAGATTGTAAACCCCCTAATTTTTTATTATTTTTAAATAATTTTTGCATAATTTTCTGTAATTTTTTGGAATTAAAACTAAGGTATTTTGTGATTAAATGATGTTAATTAATATTAAAATATTATAAAAATAATATTTTTGGGTGTAAAATGAAAAACCAAACATAGGATAATTTTTCGGAAATTTATTGGACCCCGAAAACATTTTTAAAGCCCTAAAAACTAAGTTTAAAATAAACCAAATTAAATCCTATAAATAAACCCGGTTTATTTCCAAAATAAACCAACCCAGCCCCGGTTCAACTGAACCGAACCCAACCTTAGCGGGTCGGGTCGGATCTAAACCCGACCCAAAACCCGCCTACCTGAACCCATACTTAAACATTAGCGGATCGGGCCCGATTCAGATTGAACCCGACCCGGACCCGTTAATCCTAATCTGAACCCTAACCGGAATCCTAATCTAATCTGCCCGTGCCGGCGCCTATTTAACCCCTCGACGCTGCCGGAACCCTAATCTCTTCCGCCGCCCTCCGCCTGACCGTCTCCCACCACCGTCGATCTCCCACAGCCCCCATCTCCACCACCTCTCCGCCTTCCTCCTCCTCGCTCCGCCGACGAACTCCCCAAAACCCACAGCCCTCTTCCTCCTCCTTTCTCCGCCCTGAGTCCCCGCTATCTCACCACCACCCTCTCCCCTCTCAGCCCCCTCAGCCGACGACTCGACGTCTTCCCGTCCTCCGCCCTGACTCGACAGCCTCCCCACGAGCAACGCCGCCTCTCCCCAGCCACCAACGAGTTGCCCGAGCTCCGCCTGAGCGCCTCTGCCTGTCGACCCGTCCCCGGCCGTCTCCGCCCTCCTCCGGCGAGTCCCCCAACCCCAGCATCGAAACCCTAACTACACAGCCCGAACACGGTATCGTGTCGTGTCAAGACGACTCGCGGACACGAGAATTTCAGTTTCCATGGAGCCCTGTTCAGGTAACCCGTTCTCTCTCCTCGTTGCCCCATTTTCCGTTCCGTCAGTTGTGACGCGTAGGCTGTGTAACCCTCTCGATGCTCGTGCAACCCGCTCGGTGCATCGCGTTCTGTGGCGATCGCGAACCGCGATCCAAAAATAGGAAAAATAATACCCTATTTTCTCCCGGAACTGAGTACGCCCCGCCAAACAGGACGACTTGGTCGCGTGTGGTCTTCACCAAAAGGTGCGCGCCGTTGATACGGACGTGCGAGATTTCGCAGAAGTTGATTTGGATGTGCATGCACACCGAAATCAACGCGTATCCGCCGACAACGCCCTGTATCCGCCTGTTCTAGATCTTGTCGTAACTTTGTGTACACACGTCAGATCGAAACGAAACTTGCGCCATCGGACTCATAGCAATACGCTGGTCCTATGACCCAAGTTTGGTTTGATTCTGAAAATGTTGACAAAATTGCGTATCGTGGGCCCTACGACTCCACTTGACGGGCGATTTTGTGACCGGCTCATCGAAATCCAATTCTGGAAGTTCCGTTGGGTTTGTATCATCGTTTTGGACTTGTTGACACTAAGTTTGACGAATTTGGAGACCATTGGTTTGGGCACTTTTTCGGTGCGAAGCGGGCCATATGTGGACCCCGCTTTGACCAAAAACTGTCATTTTTGCTGTTGATCATATTTATCTTCTGTAGATGAAATTAGTTGTGGCATGTTATAGTAGACCTTACATTACAGCTTAAGTACTCTCTGATAGATCCATTAAATTGGGTTTGTCCATCAGTGTGTTCTGCTGGCCATTGCCACGTGTCTAGTCCCTCGATATTTTGGGACTGGGGCTTGACAAATAGAGAGATAGCGAGAGGGAGAGGGAGCCAAGGAAGCAGCAGCAGCAGGCAGTAGCAGCAGCAGGTAGCAGCAGCAGCAACAGGTAGCAGCAGCAGTAATAGGTAGCAGCAGAAGCAACAGGTGGTAGCAGCAGCAGCAGCAGCAACAGCAACAACAGGTAGTAGCAACAGCAACAGCAACATTAACACCCCCCTAATGGCAATGAGATGAGGAAGAGGGAGAGAGATTTGTAAGTGTATATATAGTTATATATATAGATATATAGTTAGTATAGATAGATGGATAGGTATTTAGATAGATAGGTTGAGATAGGTAATAGGTAAACAGGTATCGGATTAGTATATATATATATATATATATATATATATATATATATATATATATATATATATATATATATATATATGGATATATTTATATATATATGTAGATATGTGTATACTAGTATAGATAAGTATATATATATAAGTTAGATAGTGAGATAAGAGAGAAGGGTGAGGTAAGGTATTGGATTTCGATACCTTGAGGTATTGAAGGTAAGTCGAGGTATCGGAGATGAGGTATTGAGGTATTGCCTATATACTAGGTTATATATATATATATATATATATATATATATATATATATATATATATATATATATATATATATATATATATATATATATATATATTGATATTTACAGATAGTAGTGTATATATATATATATTGATGTTTACATATAGTAGTATATATAAGTATATATATAGATAGTTAGCTAGTTAGTTAGAGTTAGAGAGGGGTAAGGCTAGAGATATCTCAATATCTTGAGATACTCAAGGTATTGGGTATCGGGTTTCGGGACGAGGTATTGAATTTTTGCCCGTGTATGGGATAAGCGATGCTTATATATATATATATATATATATATATATATATATATATATATATATATATATATATATATATATATATATATGTGTGTGTGTGTGTGTGTTAGGATATATATATTAGTGAGTTTAGATGGGGTATATAGCATAGGTTGAGATATCGGATACCAAGGGTATCCCGGTATCTCAAAGAGGCGAGTTTGTGGGTTTACTAGCTTAGTAAGCTAGTTTTAACCTAGAATTTTAGGGGCACTCTAGTTTGACCTAGAGTTGACCGTAGTTGATCGCCAAAGTCAACCTTTGACCTAGTTTTGACCTAGTTTTGACATAGAGTTGACTTTTTGGACTCCGAGTTGACTTGTTGACCTAGAATGGACCGGTTAGAAAAGGCCTAGAGGCTTGTTTTCAGTTTATTTAAATGTGTTTATCTTTCTAGAGCACCAAATAACCTTGGATTTCCATATTAGGTCTTCATGACACCAGTTCGGACCTTTCCTCGCTAGTTGCTCAGGATGTCAGGCGAGTACATTCTCTAATAGTTTTTATTATCTGATAATTATTATGATTCAGCTTCTAGTATAGTATTATCTGATTTTCTGGCATGACACTGACTAGTATTTTTGGATTCATTTACTTGTGACACATATATTTTATGTCTGGCCTCTATTTCTGGAATCACCTACTGGCATCACATCAGGACTCACTACAGGCATCACTCATGTTTCTGGCTGGACTCATATTTATTTTATGTGTCGGATCTTGGATTCACTTGTACTAGTCGGGGCAGGAAAATACTCGAGTAGACATATAAATATTTCCAATTCTGGAATCACTTCCTCTGGTCTAATCTGGAATGATAGCAGTCGCACACCCAGTGTGCGGTGAGCAGTACTTACCCCTAGCCATTTATATGTCGAAACAGGTATTTCAGAGACACTAGTTCATTCTTTCTAGTCTTGACTCACTTACACTTCTTGACTGGTCTCACTTATACTTTATGGAATGGACTCATTATATTTACTCTTGCTGGACTCACTTCACGTTATTGTGAACATACTTGCTCTTAGTTTAGATTTCTTGTATCCTGCAGTCATTATTATCTTGCTTCTGATTTTTATGCATCTTTACCTTTATGCACCAGTTGACATATATATATATATATATATATATATATATATATATATATATATATATATATATATATTTCTTATTCATACTTTATTTCCTTGACCTTGTGCTACTTGTTACAACTGCTTTATAGTTTTTATCATTTAACTGAAACTGCTGTTAGAGGTGTACTTGCTCCAATCCTGACTGGATATACTTTTCAGAGGATCCGGAAGATTGGTGTCCGACGTTTTATGGACCTCAGTCTGTCGATGGTGCAGACAGGGACCCTCTAGTTCAGGAGTGATTTCCGGGTTGGTAGTCGGGATCATTAGGACCTCAGTTGTATTTATTATCTTTTGGTACCAGATTTGTCCCCGGCTTTTGGTTTGAGACTTTGTATTGTATTTGATTCAGGATATTATTGTTATTATTATTTTGTTGTCTTTAGTAGTAGTTGTTGTTTAGACTTTGTAGTTGTTAGACTTCCTTGTTATCTTATCGTGCTTAGATCGTGATTGATTATTTGTATTATCTTTATCATATTGTTCCTCCATTTGGAGTTAAGATCTTGGCAGGTATTTATATTATTGTGTGAGATTGTTAGCTTGATAGTAGACCTAGACATCGTTCTACCGCCGATGCTGCGGTGTAGGCTGGATGTACCCACGACTCATGCCCAATTTTTTGGGTACGGGTCGTGACACATTTTTGGAGGTGGCCCATGCAGGTCTCGAGCTTCACAATTAGTGCGATATCGTGGTAGTACAACAATTTAGTTGTACTGCTGTGAGCCTGCCCTAGGATATAGGATCTAGGATGAGAGTGTACTCAATCACGACTAGGAACAATTTTAATCTAATATTTGCTATTTCTAATTATTCTGAAATTATTTTCTTTTGAAATATTACTGTCCTTCCTTGATGATATCGTATCTTGCACCGTATTGACTTCTTTTGATCTGTGTTCGGGATGCCTCCGAAGACACGATCCCATCGTACCGTTCCAACAGATGCCACCGAGAGGTCTGCTACCTCTCGTCCTGCTCGACTTCAGGCAGCTGCTACCGCTCCACTCACCACTCTTGCGGTTAAGGGAGCATCTGCTTCCCTCGGGGATCCTCCTCCACCTGTCGATCCGAGGACTACCCCAGTCGTTCCGGTGGTGCCTCCACCACCTCCAGCACTAGTAGACGCCACGCAGTTGTTTGCGTTCTTTAGGGAGATGATGGACGTGCAGCACCGCCAGGTGGATGTGATGAGGCTGGGCATTGATAATGCCCACCAGGTGGCCATGACGGCAGTAGACAGAGTGGCTCAGATCCTGCCACAGGTAGAGCAGGCACAGCATCCGAGGCCGGGCAACATCATTGACTTACAGAGGATGCGGCCCAAGGAGTTTCGGGGTACAGAGGGGATCATGTACGCGGATGGCTGGATAAAGCAAATTGAGGTAATTTTCTGGCTGGCACAGATTCCAGACAGCATGCAGATAGAGGCAGCGGGCAGTCAGATGTTCGACCTCACTTTGACGTGGTATCGCACTGATACGAGGATCGCGGCACCAGAGCTTACTTGGGAGGCTTTCAAGAGGCTTTTTAAGGAGAAGTTTTTTCCAGATGTGGCTCTTAGTGCCTTGGAGAGCCAGTTTGAGATACTCGTCCATGGGAGCATGCTGGTGGATGAGTATGCAGCAGAGTTCTGCCATCTGGGCAAATTTGTGGAGGGCTTGAGTGAGGCTGCAAAGGTGAAGAAGTTTCGTAAGGGCTTGGTCATGGCGGTCAAGTCTTTGACTAGGAGTGACCACGAGGCAACTTTCGAGCAGATCATAGGGGACGCTCAGAGGGCAGAGGATGACTTGGAGCTCAAGTCCAAGAGAGGCAGGGATGATTCAGGTAGTGCGAGTGGTAGTACGGGACCGACTAAGCATCCCTATGTGTAGAAGACAGCGCAGCAGCCGCATCAGTGGATTGCACCAGCTAGGGCTCCTTTTCAGCAGGGGCAGCAGGGTCAGGATCAGAGAGTGCCCACTTGTGCCTACTGCAGGAAAGCAGGACACACTTGGGATGTTTGTAGGAGGAGGCTGAAGGTGTATCTGTTCTGTGGATCTGCTGCTCACCAGATACGAGATTGCCCCACTGTACCTCCATTTGGTGGAGCACAGGATCGGAGAGTTAGAGCTAGGCCACCTGTGGCGCAGCATCATGCCCCGCACCAGCAGAGGAAGATACCCCAGCAAGACAGGGCTTTTGCGTTGATGGTCGAGGAGGCCGATGCTACGGGTGTTGGGTTAGCAGGTCTGTCTCTTTTTTGTTCTTCTTCCTATCCTTTTCTATTTCTTGTGGTGTGCTTCATTAGTACCTGTTAGAATTTTTGTGTGTGCTGTGGTAGATAGTATAGTGACCCTAATTGAGACTGTGATAACACGACCAGTAGGACCATGATCTTGCATGTTGTTTAGGCAGAATTTTTTAACTGTGATTGTTGGGGGTTTGACCTAGAAGAAGTGCGATCGACTTTAAATTTTGAGGACAAAATTTTCTAAGGAGGATAGGCTTGTCACTACCCCATTTCCAGGGCAGGATATATTTTTTTTAATTTGATAAATTGTGTATTGATCATAAATATTTGTATTTATATTTAATTAGATGCATGTATTTATTTTTATTAGTTGTTTTAGGGTTTTGGCTAGTGGACCCATGTCAGACCCTAGTGGACCCTTATCAGACCCAACCAACACCCTTATCAGACTTATTTATTGGTTTAGAGTAGTTATTTATATTCTAATTAGTTAGTTGGAGTAATTAGGGTTTAGTTAGAATGCATTTGGAACCCCAAACCCAAACCCTAATTAGTATGACTTGTATGAGGGATATTTTAGACTTTGTACCCATATCTAACCCTAACCCTACTCTCCATGACATGGCCGCCCCCCTCTTACCCCTTCATTCCATTCATTCACTTCTCCCTTTCCACTCTCTTTCTTCATTTCTCCTTCCTTTACTCCTCCAACCAATTTCAAGTAAGTTTTTTTCCCCATTTCTCTTTCCACCTCTAATCTTCATCCATATCTAACCCTAATCTTTTATTTTCCTCTAACCTAGTTGTGTAGGAGTTACTTTGGGAGTAGAGCTTGGATTTGAGAGCTTGGAAGCTAGTTTGGAGCTTTTAGGGCTTTTTGAGGACTTTGGCCTTGGGATTCCAACTCCCAAGAGGTAAACTCTAATTTTTCCCTTTGAGATTACTCTATATAGTATAATTAGTTATTTAGAACCTTTCTAGACCTTAGGGCTACCCATAGGAGAAATTTAGATCTTGTTTGGATAGGTTTGAAGACTTTGACCTAGGGTTTTGTGTCAATTTCGGGTGAAATCCGAGATTGGCCCATTTTAGGGGTTGCCCTAGGTTAGACGGACCTAGGAAGACGTGCTTGGATGTCTTAAGGGTATATTTGTGTCCCCGTTCGGACACACGAGGTCGTATCGCAGAGTTTTGGACATTTCGGGCGATTTGGGAGTTTTTCCTTCGACATGGGTTCCACACAGATGTGAAATTTTGCCATGGACCTAGAATCGGAGAGTTGATATTTTTGTGAGATTTTAGACATCGATTAGAACTCGTGGATAAATTTTGGGTCGATTCTGATTAGGTTTGGCTTGCGTTTCGCGAGGTATCACAAGCCGAACTCTAAGTGTTCGTCGAAATAACCAAATGGCCATTTCGACTTGATTTCTAGGTTTCGGACTTGTGCGCGGGTTGGTTTAGCCTTGGAGGGTATGTATTAGGATTTTTGAGTTTATATTTGTATATATATATGTATTTATATGTATATGGGTGAGTATGTGTGTATTGGTGTGTTTGGGGGTGAGTGTGTTTGAGTGTGTATAGGTGTAGTTGTGTGTGTGTTTGTGTGTAAGTGTATGCCTATATATATATATATATATATATATATATATATATATATATATATATATATATATATATATATATATATATATATATATATATACACTCACACACATACATACATACATATGAATACCTATATATATATATATATATATATATATATATATATATATATATATATATATATATATATATATACACTCACACACATACATATGAATACCTATATATATATCTCATATACATATATAGATACACCTATATATATATAGGTGTAGGTGTATCTATATATGTATATAAGATATATATATATATGTATTCATATGTATGTGTGTGAGTGTATATATATATATATATATATATATATATATATATATATATATATATATATATATATATATATATATATATATGGAGGTTTGAGTGTGTGAGTGTATGTATGAGAGTGTGAGGGTTTATATATATAGATAGTGTGTGTGTATGTGGGTTGATATGTATATAAATATATATATATGCATAGTGTATGTGCATTTATATATATATATATATATATATATATATATATGTATGTGTGTAGCGTGTATGAGTGTTGAGGATGGGAGTGAGTGAGTGAGTGAGATTGGAAGAGAGGAAGAGAGGAAGAGAGACTGAGCTGAGAGAGATCGAGAGAGAGTGAGACAAATAGAGAGATGGAGAGAGGGAGAGGGAGTCAAGGAAGCACCAGCAGCAGCAGCAACAACAGGCAGTAGCAGCAGAAGCAGCAACAGTTAGTAGCAGCAGCAGCAGCAGCAGCAGCAGGTAGTAGCAGCAGCAGCAGGTGGTAGCAGCAGCAGCAGCAGGTAGTAGCAACAGCAACAATAACACCCCCATAATAGCAATGAGATGAGAAAGAGGGAGAGAGATTTGTAAGTGTATATATAGTTATATATATAGATATATAGTTAGTATAGATAGATGGATAGGTATTTAGATAGATAGGTTGAGATAGGTAATAGGTAAATAGGTATCAGATTAGTATATATATATATATATATATATATATATATATATATATATATATATATATATATATATATATATATATATATATATAGTTAGATATATTTTATATATATATATATGGATATATTTATATATATGTAGATATGTGTATACTAGTATAGATAAGTATATATATATATTGGATTTCAATAACTTGAGGTATTGAAGGTAAGTTGAGGTATCGGAGATGAGGTATTGTGGTATTGCCTATATACTAGGTTATATATATATATATATATATATATATATATATATATATATATATATATATATATATATATATATTAATGTTTATATATAGTAGTATATATAAGTATATATATAGATAGTTAGCTAGTTAGAGTTAGAGAGGGGTAAGGCTAGAGATATCTCAATACCTTGAGATACTCAAGGTATTGGGTATCGGGGCGAGGTATTGGATTTTTGCCCGTGTATGGGATAAGTGATGCTTATATATATATATATATATATATATATATATATATATATATATATATATATATATATATATATATATATATATATATATTAGTTAGTTTAGATGGGCTATATAGCGTAGGTTGAGATATCGGATACCGAGGGTATCCCGGTATCTAAAGAGGCGAGTTTATGGGATTACTAGCTTAATGAGCTAGTTTTGACCTATAATTTTAGGGGCACCCTAGTTTGACCTAGAGTTGACCGTAGTTGACTCGGTTGACCATCAAAGTCAACCTTTGACCTAGTTTTGACCTAGAGTTAACTTTTGGGACTCCGAGTTGACCTTTTTAACCTAGAATGGACCGGTTTGACCCGTTTGACCTAGAAAAGGCCTAGAAGCTTGTTTCAGTTTATTTAAATGTGTTTATCTTTCTAGAGCACCAAGTAAACTTGGATTTTCATCTTAGGTCTTCGCGACGCTAGTTCGGATCTCGATCCTTGCCAGTTACTCAGGACGTCAGGCGAGTACATTCTCTGATAGTTTTTATTATCTAATAATTATTATGATTCAGTGACTAGTATTTCTGGATTCATTAACTTGTGACACGTTTATTTTATGTCTGGCCTCTATTTCTGGAATCACCTACTGGCATCACATCAGGACTCACTACAGGCATCACTCATGTTTCTGGCTGGACTCATATTTATTTTACGTGTCGGGTCTTGGATTCACTTGTACTAGTCGGGGCAGGGAAATACTCGAGTAGACATGTAGACATTCCCAATTCTGGAATCACTCCCTCTGGTCTAATCTGGAATGATAACAGCCGCACACCCAGTGTGCGATGAGCCGTACTTACCCCTAGCCGTTTACATGTCGAAACAAGTATTTCAGAGACACTAGTTCATTCTTTCTAGTCTGGACTCACTTACACTTCTTGAATGGTCTCACTTATACTTTATGGACTGGACTCATTATATTTACTCTTGCTGGACTCACTTCATGTTATTGTGCACACACTTGCTCTTAGTTTAGATTTCTTGTATCCTGCAGTCATTATTATCTTGCTTCTGATTTTCATGCATCTTTACCTTTATGCACCAGTTGATATATATATATATATATATATATATATATATATATATATATATATATATATATATATTCTTGTTCATACTTTATTTCCTTCACCTTGTGCTACTTGCTACAACTGCTTTATAGTTTTTATTATTTAACTAGAACTGCTGTTAGAGGTGTACTTGCTCCAATCCTGACTGGATATATTTTTCAGAGGATCCGGAAGATTGGTGTCCGATATTTTATGGACCTCAGCCTGTCGATGGTGCAGACAGGGACCCCCTACTTCAGGAGTAATTTTCGGATTGGTAGCCGGGATCATTAGGACCTCAGTTGTATTTATTAGCTTTTGGTACCGGATTTGTCATCGGCTTTTGGTTTGAGACTTTGTATTGTATTTGATTCAGGATATTGTTGTTATTATTATTATTGTTGCTGTCTTTAGTCGTAGTAGTTGTTGTTTAGACTTTGTAGTTGTTAAACTTTCTTGTTATCTTATCGTGCTTAGATCATGATTGAGTATCTGTATTATCTTTATCATATTATTTCTCCATTTGGAGTTGAGATCTTGGCAGGTACTTATATTATTGTGTGAGATTATTAGCTAGATAGTAGACCTAGACAGTGTTTTACCGCCGATGCTGCGGCGTAGGATGGACGTACCCACGACTCATGCCCGATTTTTTGGGTGCGGGTTGTGACAATAGACTATATTATTCAATAACACTATTAGTTCAATTCTTCTAAGTCGGGTAGTATGCCTCATAACCTAGTATCACATAGTCTTTTTGACCCATTAATGAAGTATAATTGAATGACACCAACTATAGGCTTGCATAAGAAGATAATGTTTACCGATACTGTAGAACTTAGAGGTCCATACCCCCATTTGGTTGACTAGAGACTTAGACAAGAAGTTAGTATGGCAAATATAGAGGCACAATACCGGACAAGTATTATCTTCTTTTTGAACTTGAATTATTTTGTACCTTCCTTCATCAAAATCTAGCGTACTTATATTTTCTGGACTACCTCCGCTTATGCTGCTATTTTATAGCCTAGTTTTGCAAGCTTATTCTTTTATCGAGCTTGTTCATGACATATGTGTTATTGGGGATGCCTACTAATACATTGTCTAAATCAGAATCAGTGTATTACGGTCTGATCAACCTAAATGCACTTGGTTCGCTCTTCGTATGACTACTTTACGTGGATTGAGATATAGTTGACTCAGCATGTTAGACGAATATACTTGCCCTCTAGACATGTTCGAGCATATCGTATCAGTTACATAACTGTACTGATATGAGCATGTGAATAGGAATTTACCAAAATAAGATTTCAATCCACAACTGCCTTGACAACTCTCTTTATGAATTCTTTAATCGCCTTGAACCCCGTACTTGTATCCTATCACCTCCTCCTTGAATTCTTTATTATTGTTTTTCATCTTCCCTTATTTCAGAAAGACAAATGTTCGTGCTTGGTATAAGTTTGATACATAGAGAGTACTAGATATACCCCATAGGCTAATCATATTACTTTGTGACTATCTTTTGTAATTAAGGGCATATCACATGTGATATTAGTGTTAAAACTTTTGAGGATATGTTGATATTTTAACTAGATGGCATACCCACGATGCTAAGGGATGACACAAGTAGCAGTAGTAGTATTCTCTTTCATATCACCATCTCGCCCCCTTGGGTGGCTCATCTTCTCTTCCATATCCATTCCTTATTTCATGCTTAATTCTTCCTATCGTAGTTGCATCTCTTCGTGCCATCATGAATTATTGATTTACTTCAACCTCACCCTTTATTTTGTTAGTTAGAACATAAATGGGTTAGTAATAATTAATAACTAAAAAGATGAGTTCATGATAACCCTTATATATATGTATTATAGCAATATCTGTATTCCTTTATTATTTTTAAACCATGAGTAGCATCCTTTAGTCTAACATGAATTAGTTGGATTGTTGAAATAGTTCATACTTCTAATAGTTTTATAAAGTTAGTCAAGACCTTAATTGTTGTCCTAAAACTTAGACTAAGCTTAGGAAAGAGTTGAAGGCACTTGTTACGAACTGATGACTATGACAAATCATTGGCGAGGTAGCGACAGCTGCAGCTAGACCATTATAGTAGAGTAGTCGAATAAGTTGCAGACATACTGGCCAGGTGGCATGGCAGTATTAGACTATGATACTTGACGGATACAGAAAAAAATTATGGTTATAAGATTCCAGACAAGTATCCCAAAAATTTTGACCCAATGAATAAATTCGTCTTACAACCTAGACAATAGCCTCAAAAGACTTTGACTACTAGTAGAATTCTTGTAAGTTGGGTAGTGTAGATGAGTTAGAGGATAAAAGAATAGTATATAGACAATAAGGGAGAAAAGTATTAGGATGGCTGACCATAACCTTTTAGGAAGCGCTGCAAGCTAGCAATGAAGTGTTAATAACTATAGTGATTTATTATGAATATGGGTTAGTGTAATTTCAAGGACAAAATTATTGTAAGTTGGGTAGAATGTAAATCCCCTAAAAAAATTTAAATTTTATTTGAAGTATTTTTATTAAATTATTGAATTTCTTTAGAGTATTTTCATAGTTAATTAGAAAATAAAATTTATTGATTAATTTAATTATATAAATACTCATTTAGAATTATTCCACAAAATAATTTTTATTATTTTTGGAGTCTTACTAAAGGGTGATAGATTTTCTAGAATTTATTTTATGTGCAAATATTATTTTTGGATTTTTAACCTCATATATATATATGTAAATATATATATGTTAATAAATATAAAGTTATTATTAATAATAATAGTAATAGTAATAGAAATAATGATAATAATAATAATAATAATAATAGAAATAGAAATAGTAATAGAAATAGTAATAATAATAATAATAATAATAGAAATAGTAATAGAAATAGTAATAGTAATAATAATAATAATGATAATAATAATAATAATTATAATAATAATAATAGTAATAGAATTAGTAATAATAATAATAATAATAGTAATAGTAATAGTAATAGTAATAGTAATAGTAATAATAGAAATAAAAGAAAAAGAAAAAAGAAAAGAAAAGAAAATCTAAAACTTAACTCCTAACCTAAAACTAACTAACCCCTAAGCTAATCCTTAAAACATATTCTTAACTACCCACAACCCACGACTAATCCCCCACCCCTCACGGAACCAGCAGCAACCCCAGCCGATTCTCTCTATCTCTCTCTCTCTCTCTCTCTCTCTCTCTCTCTAATATATATATATATATATATATATATATATATATATATATATATATATATATATATATATATATTACCAAACTTAAACCCTAACCCTAGCCCCGACCTCCGGCCGACCCCCCGATGTCACCGACCCATCGCAGCCGCGCCGGCGATCGCCGCCCGCCCGCGCGCCCCCGTGCGCGTACAACAGCACAGTTTTGTCCCATCTTCAAGGTATCATATCTTCTCCATCTTTGATTCTTTTTGCGAGCGGTTTATCCGTGTACGTTTACAACCTAACCCTCTAGGATTTTCATTCAAGCGGGATGAGTTTTCGTGTCCCGGATTGGTCGAAAAATTGACCGAAAAATGGACGAAAAACTGACTAAAAATAATCCAGAAATTCTGAACCAAACACCCATGTTCATGTCCAATTTGCCACCAACCTGTTTAATATTTTTAAAATCTAATTGAAGGGTTTTCTTCTCAATATAACCGAGAATTTTTCTGTTCTTTTATTTTTTATTAATTCGTTTTATATGTTAAATTATTCGACCTCCAAAATGACCAAAAATTTGATAATTTAAAATTGAGATTTTGTGATACGGAGTGCACCCCGTCAAACGGGACCGCCTCGTCGTATACCAATTATACCGAAAGGCGCGTATGGTATATCCTAACGTGTAATTTTTACGAAAGTTGATTCGGACGTGTGTGCGCGTCAGAATCAACATGTATCCGTAAAAAGTTCCCGTATCGCAACTTTTGCAAAATACTATCCCATTTTGTGTACGCTTGTCGAAATACGACGAAACTTGCGCCATTTTGTGGTATCACGTTGGTCCTGTGACCCAAGTTTCAAGCAATTTTGAGACAGTTGACCAAGTCGCCTATTCGCGGGCCCCACGGGTTGACTAGAAGGACGAATTTGTGATTGGCTCACCGGAATCCAAAATTGGACATACCGTTGAGTTCGTATCAAAGTTTATAATTTGTTTGACCTATAATTTGTTTTATTTAGATACCTTTACCTCTGGCACATTTTTCGGTACAAAGTGGCCCATATGTAGACCCCGCTTTGACCAGAAATTATTGTTTTGCCCCTGTGTCCAAATTGGACGAAAGGGTAGTATTTTCTAGCTATCTTGCTTATTCTGGGAACGTTGGTGATATTTATTTCAGCATCAAGAGACGTTCATTCTGGTGCAATTGTTCTGATCCCTTATACTTGACGTATGGACGCTTACTCTTTGTAGCTTTCTTGCCAGGCAAGATACCTTGCCAAATTGCTTATAGTACTTTGCATGCTTATCATATTTTTATATATTCATTATATATGTTTTTTTTTCAGTCATAATTATATACTATATATATGTTGACACACACTTGACACATAGTATCATGGGAGGGGAGGACAACCAGTAGGCGTATGGGCTACCCACTCTGGTAAACCGTAGTAACTAGAACGCACTACGGGAGTTGTGTCGCGATGGTCGCTACCCTCGCGGTATGTCGGCTGATGGTGTCACGATGGTCGCTATCCTCGCGGTATGACGGCTGATGATGTTCATGGACGTGTGTGTGAGTTATGAGATAGATAGAGTATCCTACACCTACCCCATACGTCGAAAAGGTTGTCCTCATTATGCATATTCATATAGATTGTCTAGTACAGCGTACTTATATATTTTTTGTCTATTATGCATGTTTTACTGTATTCAATTGGTATGCTTCTATGTATCTTGTTACGTCCCTCTGAGGACCTGGTCCCTTTCCAGGTGTAAACGATCGTGACTATTTGCAGGAGCACGGATCAGGACTTGCTACTCCATTCTCTTTCGATGAGGTCTCTCTTCGAGTCTCATTGTTCACTAGATGTACTTTTTTTTTTTAATTATATTCTAGTTGGTAGTGGATTTGTTTCCACCCAACTACTTGTTCTTATCAAGCATTTTATACTTGATTCAGTTATATAGTTGTTTGGTTATTTGATTCTGTGGATGAGATCTAGTTATGCCCTGTGACTTATGCCAATATATATATACCACATGTGAGTTAATATTCATAATACAGCGCATGTGTGTATTATGGTATCCATATATTGGAGTTGCCATTTACATATGGCTGGCATGCTTACGTATTCCTAGTCCTACATATTTTAGGACTGGGGCGTGACAGGCTCCTTTACTCTTGAGTTACTTATCTCTTATTGCCTAGGAAAAAGTTTTTATTCCTTCCCTACATGTTCTGCTTGAACAAAACCCTCACCCTTCCTCTCGATTTCTCCTTGTTCATGATTCTTTATCCTTTGTGTCGTGCTTCAAACATGTCTTGCAACCGCATCATCTATTTTGACCGATTACTTTTCGTTTTCTTAATTACAAGGACGTAATTCTTTTAAGATGGGTAGATTATAAATACCCTAATTTTTTAGAAATTTAATTATGAATTTTCGAGAATTTTTTTATTTTTTTCATTAATTAAAATAAAATGTCCTTCAGGGATTAATATTTTTTGGTATAAAATTAAGTATTAAAATATTATAAAAATTATAGTTTTGAGTGTATAATTAATAATATGATGTTGTGCAATTTTTTTAGAATTTATTGGGCTCAAAAACTATTTCTAAATAGTTTAAAAAGCATTATTTTTAGATAAACCAGGCCGACCCCTGTTTCGAGTGAGTTAACTTCCTTCTCGTTGAATCGATTTTCGATCGGCCTGTTGCGTTATGATCACAGCATGACCCTCTCGAACCTTGTATAATTAGTTTGGGGTATCGTATCCTGTGTCAGTCGCAAATCACGACTCAAAACAGAAAAAATAATCCAATTTCTGGTTCTGGAAACTGTCCCGAACCCCTATGTTCATGGCCTTTTTCTTCCAACCTAGTTAATATTTTTAAATTCTACTTGAACAATAAATTAGAAAACATAACCGAGTTTTAAATGATGTAATTAGTTTATTTTAATTTGCTGTAAGTTATGTTTTCTTCGCGGGTGAAGTTGACCAAAAACTTGGTTTTTAAAACCCGAATTCTCTCAAAACTGGGTATGTCCCACTAAACGAGGAAACTTTGTCGTGTGCAAGTTGCATTGAAAGGCGCGTATTGTCAATGGAATGTGTAAAATTTTGCGGAAGTTAATTTGGATGTGCGTGCACACCGGAATCAACGCGTATCCGTCAAAAATGTCCCATATCGGGCCGTTCTGACACTCGCTGTAACTTCGTGTATACTTATCGTTTCATAACGAAACTTATGCTAAATGATTCGCAGTGTTACGCTGGTCCTGTGACCCAAGTTTGGTTCGATTCTGAGAACGTTGACGAAATTCCATTTTCGTGGGCCCCACGACTCCACTTGACGGGCGATTTATGATCGGCTCATCGAAATCCAGTTCTGGACGTTCCGTTGGGTTCGTATCATTATTTTGGACTTGTAAACACTAAGTTTGATAAATTTGGAGAACTTTATCTTTGGCATATTTTTTGGTGCGAAGTGGGCCACATGTGGACTCCACTTTGACCATAAACTGTCAATTATGTCCCTGTATCTAAATTGGACTTATGGGTAGTCAATCCTAGCTATTTTATGTCTACTAAGAGTGATGGTAATGTTTGTTTCAGCATTCGAAGGCGTTTCTGGAGATTTTGCTGTTATCGGAGCAACTAAAGGAGTTTAAACCCAGACAAGTGTACCTTGCCAACTTACAGTAGTTCCTGTTATATTATTTGCTTGAGTTCTTTCTATATATATATAATCTTGAGATGTACATATTCAACCTAGGACTGTGAGACGTTGCTTAACGTCCGAATAATATTCGGGTGTTGACGCCGTACGCGGAGTCGTGTAACGTCACCTAGAGAGTTGATAACCCGATCCTATATTTTCGTGCTTGCTTTATCAAGTACGCCATACCATATGACACTTGACACTATTCATGAGAAAAAATCTTTCCTGAGTTATTCATGGTGATTCTGTATAGGTTTACAGGATTCGTGACATAGATCTTGCATATACATAGATATTATTATGACTCGTTGTACTAGCTAGAGGTCATGATCTTGCGTGTTATGGACATGAGACATCGTGGACATGAGATATATGATTACATTGGGTGGAAAGAGACACACAGGCTACAGGCTGATTACATATATATATTTATTATTGCGGTGCTTTAGCCTGAGTACTAGTGATGTTTTCATTTGCATATCACATAGCTGGTTACATAGTTTGCCCTGTTGATATTTATTTTTTACATACTGTATTTTATTTGGCTTGAGTTATTCTTGTACCTTGCTATGTCCCCTGAGGACCTGGATCCGGATTATGTTCCCAGGTATAGCAGAGGAGATCTACCCCGAGGTATACGGGACAGGAGCAGACACTGGAGTAGTACCAGCACTAGAGGACGAGGTGGTACCAGAGGGTTTCTCCTGAGTATTTGTTATATACTCAGTTATATATGTTTTTAGATACTCTATTCCCTGTCTCTTGGATTACTGTACTAAACTTATTTTTGGATTGTTCCCCAAAATTACTTTTTATTGAGACTTGTTGGATTATATTTCTTTTTTATTAGTCTGACATTTGAAATATGATTACCTTTTGTGGATGAGATTAGAATTAGACTGTGACATGTATCGTAGACTATTATATTTGTTTTACATCTTAAGTACACTCTAACGAGTCCATTACATTGGGTTTTCCCATTGGGGTGTGCTGCTGGCCATTGCCACGTGGCTAGTCCCTCGGTATTTTGGGATTAGGGCGTGACATCCACTGCATAGGTGAGGCACAAGCATAGGTTGCTTTTGGGAAAGACCAGCTCTTGGCCGATCATATCGATTAGTTGATGGGCGTTGTTTGGAACTGCCAAGGAAGCAGCGAGCCCGGCTAAGGCGTCAGCCTCAATGTTTTGCAACCGAGGGACATGCTCAATAAAGAATATCTTGAAGGTTGTGATAATACTAAGTGCAGCTTGGTGGTAGGGGATCAAGTCTTCGTTTTAGACTTCATATACTCCTCGGACCTGATTGACGATTAGATAAGAATCATCGTAGGCCTCCAGGTACTTTACTATGACTTGCTTGGCGAGCTGGAGTCCGATGATTAGGGCATTGTACTCTGCCACATTATTGGAGCATGGCTCCGTGAGGAAGTACGCACAATTAATGACGAGGCAATATGGGGAGATCAACACTATCCCAACCCCAGCGATGATGTCGTCTTTGGGCCTTGCTCTTGAAGCACCGTCAAAGAACATTCGCCAGACAGCTTCATGTGAAGTGATATTGGCGTCCGCCACTTCGTCTGGAATCTTTTCATAGAACTTTAAGGTTTATGACCCCGGGTGGGCTGCCAGAAGTCGGCCAATGCTTGACCCTTGACGGCCTTCTGTGGGACGAATACCATATCATATGGGGATAATAGTATTCCTAGGTAGCCAAGCGGGAACTGAGTTCCCTAGGTTTGGTTATGAGGACCCTGAGGGGGTTGACTCGCGAGATTACATGAATGGTATGTCCAGTCATGTAATGTTGAGTTTTTTGGATAGTGAATACTAGAGCAATGCACTCATTCTCAACAGCGGTATACCTATGCTATGCACCAACCATCATCCGGCTGAGGTAGTATATGGCCTGCTCGTAGCCAGCATCACTATCCTGGGCTAACAGGATACCTAGAGAGTGATCCATCACGCGTTCATAGAGCAGAAATAGATTTTCCATGACCGGGGCCACTAGCACATGAGGGTTTGATAGGTATTCTTTGATGTTGTCGAACGCTCGTTGGCACTCTTCATTCCAAACAAAGGAGACACCTTTCTTTATGAGCTGTGTGAACGGCCGACAACGTCTAGAAAGATTTGATATGAATCTCCTGATGTATGCCAACCTCCCTTGAAGACCGTGGAGTTCGCGGAGGTTCCTTGGCGAATTCATCTCCAGGATGACCTTGGTCTTGTCGGGGTCTATGTGAATACCCTGGGAAGTGATGACAAAACCTAGGAATTTGCTGCTGGAGACTCCCAGGAAGGACTTGGTAGGGTTCATCTTGAGGCGGTGTGCACGCATTAATTCAAACACAGTCCTCAGGTCTTGGAGGTGATCATATTTGGAGCAACTCTTGACAGCGATGTCGTCGACGTAGCATTCCACCGTCTTGCATAGATGTTCATAAAAAATTATACTCATAGCTCGCTGGTATGTAGCACTTGTATTCTTTAGACCGAAAGGCATGACCGTGTAGCAGTATACGCCTATCGGGGTCCGGAACAATGTATATTTTCCATCGTCGGGAAATATCTTGATTTGGTTGTAGCCTGAGAAGCCATCCATGAAGGACATGTGCTCAAAGCCACAACTGTTGTCGATCATTACGTCGGTGATCGGAAGAGAAAATTTTCCTTTAGGACATGCCGCATTTAGATCACTAAAGTCGATACAGATTCGGATCTTTCTATTCTTCTTAACGACAGGCACGATATTGGCTACCTAGTCGGGGTGTTGTTCCTCATGCATGAAGCCACTAGCTATCGGCTTGTTGACTTCATCTTCGATAGAATTCATCATGTTTGGCCAGAATCGTCATTGTTGTTGCTTGACTGGTTTGGCATTTGCCAAAATATTGAGTTTATGGACCACGATTTGGAGATCCAGTCCTGGCATATCTTTGTAACTCCAAGCAAAGACATCGATGTATTCCCTGACGAGTTGTAATAGGGATTCCCAAATCGTACCGGTAGAGTGGCATTCTGACTATATCGGTAAAGACATCGATGTATTCCTTTCAGGGCTTGTGAACTGTACTGGTAGAGTGGCATTCTGCCTATATCGAATTCTGGTCCTACTTCCCTTGGGATGAAGGACTGGGGGCATTCCACTCTGCCAAAGATGATGAGCTTATCTCCCTTCTTACTGGGTGGGACTAAGCAATAAGAATCTTGACTAGAGTGAATCCGGTGCACTGTGTAGGTAGGGCTCACTTGTGTGTGAAGATGAAGGCCTAAATCGTGCTCCATGGAGTACAATGTACTTATATGCATGCGCTCAGAGTAGTTCAAAGATAACCCTTTATTGAGAAAATAAGATATCTTTTTGGGCGAAATTACATTGTCAGGGGAAGGGATGTTGACATTAGAAGATATATACTCCTCCATCTCATCCTTCTCCTCGGCTACCCCCAGCGCAAGCGAAGGCTTTGGTGGTTTCATGTGTAATTTTACCACCAAAGGTCCGAAAGTTGTAGCCGCAGTCGGGTCTTCCTTTGGTGGTCAATTCGTCCTGTGAAGGCGAACAATCATGGGTTCGGAAGGCATAGATAGAGAGGGATCTTCTTTTGGTGGTCGATTCGGCCTACGAAGGCGAATGAAATTGGTTCTGACGATGCGAAAGGTACCAAAGATTCAGGTGCCTTCCTGTGCGATTTAACGATGAGGGGTGGCTGCATCGGGAGTGCGAGCCTTGAGGCGGATTCCCAAGGGCTCCTCGGGTGTTGTTGTGGCCTCGGCTTCATCGTCGGCCTCATTGTCACCTTCATCTTGGCGGACTTTCTTGTAGAGAATCAAGTCAGAGTAGTAAATCTTGATTCCCTTAAATGGATCAACATCAGCGAACTCCGTCTTGACGAAACCATATTCGTCTACATATTTCAGGCACTGGTGGAGGGTGGACGACATGATCCTGTGTTCATGTATCCACGGACGTCCCAACAAGACGTTGTAGGATGTATCTACGTCTGGGACGTAACAGGTGACTTCTGCTTTTAGGTCATCGATCTGGCATTTCATGCAGATTTTGCCCAGAGGGTAGCTCCTTCCTTTGTTGAAGCCACCGATGGCAGTATTGATGGCCGCTAGACGATACATCGAGATCTCCAGGGTCTAAAGCAAACTTTTCGGGATGATGCTGATCGACGATCCTGGGTCAATATGCATCTGATCTACCTTGACGTCGCCAATATGCATGTGTAGTACAAGGGCCAATCGTGCCTATTATTTTTTAGCAACATGTCCTATTGCGAGAAGGTGATGTTGGGTATCGCATCCATGGTGTTGTTGCAATATGGACAAGCAGTATGATCTTCGGCTAGTGGCTTGACTTGCGCCAGGTAGGTATCGACATTCTGTAATGCCTCACTCAGGGCAGCCCGAATGTCTTTGGAGAGCCGTAAAAGCTGAAATAGCAATAATTTCGTCGAGTGTTGGCTAATTGTGCTAAGATATCGAAGTTATAGGGCCTTTCCAGACCTTGTGGTGCGTCCTTGCGTAGTGGTTTATCGAAGCGAGTTTCCTTCTATTTAGACTTGTCCGCTGACGGGGGGCTGAGATAGCCCAGGACCAGTGGTGGTAGGCGCGACAACCAGGAGCATATCACTATGCATCGGTTGGTACATTAAGCCTAACCTTGTGGTACCTGTTGTCAACTCATCAGCCGAGGAAGAAACTGTGTAACAGGATTTAGATTTCTTGCCCTTAGATCTGGCACGAGGTCGGGATGGACCCACATGACCTCCCCACGTGGAGTAGCAAGAGGTATTAGCCCGGCCGTCTGGTCTCGAGCTGGTGGAAGGTTGACCACCTCGATAGTTGCCTTTTTGACTGGGACCACTCCGTCTTGGGCTTCTGTCACCGGAAAGTTGCCTAACTGGAGGGATACCATGTTGGCGGCGACTGTCACATTGTCAAAGTCCAGAAAAAGGGCTTGTTATCGATCAGGCGTTGGATGTACCGCTTCAGGATATAATACTCCTGCGTCGGGTGGTGGACGTATCGGTGGAAGTGATAATACTTTGGGTTGTCTATTTCTACCATTTCAGGTTGACGTCTAACGTCGGAGAGCCAAATTTTGCCTTCCTGCATCAGCATGTCGAAGATGGGTTTGACATCACCATCTTCGAAAGAGTAAGTCTCCTTTGGTTTTGGAGCCTTTGTCTGCTTTTGCTCAGACTTCTTGGTCAAGGTAGTGACCATAGCCTGTTTTTCTTTTTTATTGCGGCGGCTATTGCCGTCGTTACTGTTGTTGTTGTTGTTGTTGTTGGGGTTGGGACGTTTTCCCTTGTCCTCAGTGGTAGGGATATGGATTCCCAAGTTTTGGGCGTTCTTCAGCTTCTTCTCAACGTCGACAACGCTTACGATGAATGTCGTCCAGTCTTTAAACTGGACGTTGTCCATCCAGAGGCTGACTGCCTGAAGTAGGTTCCTTTAGCATATTTCCATTAGCGTTGCTTCGGGATTGCCAGGGGGCAATCTTATTGATGTATGTCGGAATTATTCGATGAAGTTACGAGCGAGCTCCTTTTCTCCCTCGGTGACATTCATCAGGGAAGATATCGTCATATCATGTCCTGCCTCATAGAATCTTTTGAAGAAAAGACTCTTGAGATCGATCGTCAAATGATGATATACAATTATCCGGCAGGCCACAGAACCAGTCAAAGGCTACTCCTGCCAATGCCCCGACAAAGAGTCTGGTAAGGATGGCATCATTGCGGGGTATGTGCCATGTTTCTATCTCAAAGTAGCTCATGTACCGACGAGAGGAGGACTTCCCGTCAAATGTGTCTATATTGAAGGGCCTGTACCTGGGAGGGTACGGTACGTCCCTCCATTCCAGCGGGCACGGTTGGCATACTCCGAGATCGCGGAATGAGCTCCGATTACCCATGGAATCCAGTCGAGCTCGGAGTTCTCGAACCTCTTTCATTGCTTCCTTAGCCTCATCTCCTGTTGAAGGGGCTGAGGAACCAGGTCGGGGAGGATTGTCGCCCGCGGGTGGAGCGATTGTGTTTGAATCCGCGTTGGTCCCGGGATCCAAGTTAGCTGGCGTAGAGGTCCTTACCGGTTGATAGGCCAAGTTTGTCCTGATTTCCAGTATTGTTTGGGTCAGGGCTTGCATCGATGCATTCATGGTCTGCATCATATTCTCAAGAGCCTCAAGGCATTATCGGTCACTGGAGACGTCATAGTCATCTCCTACCATGTATACTGTCCTCACATGGGAAGAGATATATGGGGCAGTGGATGCCGCAGTCTCTGTCTCGGATCCTTGCAGTGAGTCGTCTTCAAGGAAGACATGCGGCATTGCGTCCTCCTCAGATTCAAAAATGATACTACCCCCGGTGTAGGAGGCTATGTCATCTTTGCGAGAGTAGCTACCCCCAGGAATTTCAGAATATGTTCCTTGAGAGTCATTATCTTTTCGGAACGCTTGATTATTGCGCCCAGCTTGGGGAACCCCTAGGGGTTCTGAGGAAGAACTACCCACAGCGGCTGACAACTTCTTCCTTGAGCGAGTGCCCTGAAAAATGCCTTCCATGGGTCATGCTGTCGGTCCTCCTAGTAGTCCTCTTCTCAACGCGCTGGTCGAGAGTGACGGACTGGAGGTGCTGGACTTCTTTCCTCCTTTGATGGAGGGGACCTTCCGACCCGAGTAACATGCAGTAAAGGAAGCTCCTCCCCCTCTGTCGCTTGCACCTGACCTCCGGTTGTTGTCGGACAAGTATTTTCTGGTGCAGTCGTTGGAAGGCCGACTGCCTGCTTGTCGGCGCTGCTACTCTGTTGCAGTAGAAGTTGATGATAATCTTGGCACAATGGTGCTCTGGTGAGAACATTTCATCGGCTGTAGTTGTTTCCCTCGTTTTGCACTTGTGATTGATCACGTTGTGCAAGTCGAACGAGGGTTGTTCCACCTTTGCACCCTTTTTGTGGGCCCAGGTAGACCGAGTGCACGAGTGTGTAGGTATTGTGTTGGCTTCCGGATCCGAGGTTCGTACAAGAACTTGCCTCAGATCGTCGACGGAAGACTTTTGAGACCGATCCAGTCCATTTGCCGTTAGGGGCTGGATGCATGGGGCATTCTTATATAATTTTCCATCAGGGGCCCGCGTAACGATTAGCGGTGCCCTCTAACAGTCGGCTGACTGGACAGTTGTTTGAGCTCGGTGAGCTCACATTATTCTTGACCTCTTTGACTTAGCACACGCGGACGCATAATACGCAATCCAAGTTTGGGTCTTCATCGTTCTCATTGGGCCGCATAGAATCTGGGCCGCATAAGATACGATCGAAGACAGAAATTCTGTTGTTGTCTGGGCCGCATGGGGACGTCTGCCTTCGGCTGTAAGCTAAGGCTGCATGAGGTCGTCTTCCAGTCATATGCGGCCTCCTTCTTGGTTGCATGAAACTTGCTTCAGTACCAGAACGTTTGGCATCGTAGTGTTTTCTTTTACCAGAGTCTGGGCGCTGAGTAGTTTCCATGTAAGGCAGGAAGGCCGCATGGACGTGGATGTCTTGGGTGTCGCCTGGATATCAGCAACAGGGTGAGATGTTGGAAGCGCCCCCTCCGCAGTTGGGCGAGGCGCAACGGCCTTCACTACCCACTGCCTGCGGGTCTTCTTGGGCTTGGCGAGCCTTGGGGAAGGACTGACACTTCTTCCAAGAGTATGTCCTCGAACGCTTGCTGGTCGAAGCGAACCACCAGTATCTTTTACATCGAGTCAAGCTTGGACGCATCAGACTGTGTCACTGACTTCTCAACAGAGGAGAAGGATGTCCCCAGCAGAGTCTCCATCGTGTTTGCCATTAAATACAAAATTTTGGAAAGAAACTTGATTTAATTGGACAAACTAAAGAGAGTACAAAGAGGAGTCCCAAACAGACAATCTAAATACAAATTTTGTGTTCTGGGGGTGACGATGGAGGGTTAGGAGTGTAGCAACTCTCTTTACTCCCTGGACGATCCGATGCAGAAGCTCTTCTCTTTTGCTTGAGCACAGGTTTGCCAATAGCCAGCCGGGGGATTGTATAGGGGTAGTACCCTGTTATTTATAGTTGTTCTGGATCACATGGATTTTGAGCCGCATGGACGTTGGGAGCTGCCACGTGTTTTCCCCTAACCGAAAGGAGTTACACTGTGCACGAGAATCCGGGCTTCAGCTATCATGTGGACATTTGTTAAGATTTTTTTGTTACTGAATATCTGGATAGTTTCTCGTCCTTTATGGTCACAACTTGGTCAATTGACACGTGGCCTTCCACTTGGTTGGAGAGGAACACTTTGTTACAACAGCACGATTTAGTTTATTTGGGAATCTGGGGCATACGAAGCCAAGAATCGCAGAGACCGCATGGGCCAGAGCCGCATGGAGTCTGGAACGCATGGGCCAGAGCCACATGGGACGCATGGAGTCTAGGACACAAGGGGCCAGAGATGCATGGGACGCATGGGCTAGAGCTGCATGGGACACATAGAGTCTGGGACGCATGGGCCAGAGCTGCATGAGAGTCTTTTGCCGTGTTGTATACATAGTATTATACACGTAGTGTTGCACACTTCCTGAGACTTCTGTCTTTTAGTGAGTTCTCATCTTTCGAGACATTCAGAAAACCCTTCTCTGTCCGGATTCTGTGTTAGATGTAATCTCGTTGTCAGTGCATGATGTTAGATCCATCTGCGGCCAAAACTGCTTTCGGTCGTTTGGTCCGCATGGTTATCACCTAATTGGGTTACATGGTGATCATACGATCCAATTCCTGCTGAACTTTTTCCTGTGACGCATGATTGTTGAACGCATGGATCCAATTTTTCCATGCTTCTACAGTTTCTTTTGTAAGCACTTTGAATTAAATAAAACTAGATAATATCTTAATTATTGTCGGATGCTTAGTTGATGCTTTTTGTTAAGTGAAGTACAATTTTATTTTAAAAATGATAAATTTTATCCATTTTAGATCAATGATAGTTTGAATAATAGTAATATTATTTCTATTTATTTTTGCAAGTTGATATGTCTAATGTATATACAAGTAAATATTGATGAAATATTATTTTTAGAAAAGAAAATTCAATGCAAGGGTTTTGCAATGTTTGCAAAAATTATAAAAACTATTTTGAAAGCCTGTCACGACCCCCACCAGGTATAGGGGCACGAGAGCGTAGGTACGTCCAGCCTACGCCGAAGCATCGGCGGTAGAACGCTGTCTAGGTCTTGATGCTATCTAAACAATCTCACACGAGCATCCGACTCCATGAGAAGACACGGATACCACAATATAATATGAACAACATACTCAATCACAACTACAGCACAATAAGATCTCAAGGAAACAAGTAAGATGCAACACAAGTCTAAAATAGGAATAGTCTAACTCAACAATATAATCCAAGTCTCAAATAAGTTTGCCGGAGACAAATCCGGTACCAAAATAGACAGCTAAGAAACTAACTAGATAACTAGTGATTCCGGCTAAACCTCCCGAAATCACAACTGAACTACCAAGTCCAAGTCTCAGCTACTCACCCTGTGGTCCATAAGTGTTGGACACCAGTCCTCTAGGCATAGTCTGGAAAATATTTTTCAGTCAGGAAGGAGCAAAGTACATCTCAAATAATATTTTCATTTAATTGATAAGGGCTATAAAACAATAAACAGATAATGCTATATACTGAGAGAAGACAGAGAATAAATGCAATGGCAAAATAAAGAGACAGGCAATGTAAAGAGACAGGCAATATAGACAATATAAAACAGTCAGTGCATATATGAAACGAAGAGAACGAGATACAATATCATATACGGTGATGTAGTATATGATCTAAAGTAGAGAACTGTAACTATTCTAAGTGTTTGGAATATCAGTCTATCATGTGATCGGCTTGGGACTGATCAGGCTGGCTACATATGATTAGCTATAATTCATGTAAGGTCAAGCTAACCATTTGGTTAGCTATGATGCATGTAGAGGTCAGGCTAATCATATATAACAGCTATGAGGCATGTAATGGTCAGGCCGCACCCGACGTGAGATGTGGGGTGAGCTATGATGCAAGTAGAGTTGGGTATGATCACATAATCTACTAATATTTCCCCCGCCCCCAACTAGTACAGTGGATCCAATCACGACACGTCACGATACACGAGAAATATTCAATATATCATCAATGTAACATCTCATGATTTGCAGGTCCAATCTATATACTAGTCCGTGTAGCACAGTGTCAAGAATCAGATGTAACATTTCTAGATACTGGAATTATAGATATTATCAAATAATTGGAAAAATTATCAGAGAATGTACTCGCCTTGGGTCCTTAGCTGGTAACACCAATGTCTTGTTCCAGTGTATCGCCTGGATGATCCAACAGTCCTATAGACATATCATAAATATAACATTTGCATCAGATGCTACACTATCTCACAATCAAAATACATCGAACTCTGGACTATGCCAGGTATGGCACTAGTCAACTAGGGTCAAGTGCGTCAAGTTGCACGGGCGTCGCATCTGTGATTGATGTGCAATCCGACGGTCGGTGATACGGGTCTTGCCAGTACGTTAATGTACATATGGCAGTCTGCTAATCATGCTACGTGGTCATACTTGGGTCATCTAGTAGATAGACCAATATATATATATATATATATATATATATATATATATATATATATATATATATATATATATATATATATATATATCATACACATTAATACTAATTAATTATAATTATAAAAGATACATATATAAATATACATATTATACATATTATTAATTATAAATATCAATACTCAATACATACATAATATATATAGTTGAACAATATATATATATATATATATATATATATATATATATATATATATATATATATATATATATATATATATATACATCATATGTATGCCATAAATATATTTAATTATATATTTATTAGTTAAAGAAAAAGCTTATATATATATATATATATATATATATATATATATATATATATATATATATATATATATATATATATATATATATGCTACATATATATACATACCAAAAATACAATTTTACCAACCATATACTAGATAAATACATATACTATATATATCTATATATCAACATTAATATTAACAAATACTAATGCTATTATACTAATTGAGTTTATACTATATATATGTATACATATACATACCAATTATATATATTAATGATATACTAAATGCATATACAAAATATATATGTATATATACATATACCAATGAACAAATACCTACATATACTAATTATATATATTAAATACATACTAAAATAAATACTATCATATATTATGAATACGTATATACTAATATATGTTGAACACATATTTATTAATAGGGAATACACTATATGTTAATACATAAATATATATATATATATGAATACATAAATACTAATACATGAATTTAATTTATACTAGTATACATTTTATTAAATACATATTTTATGAAAATACCAATATACATACATATATATATATATATATATATATATATATATATATATATGAATACAATAATAATAATACATACATATACGTATATATATATGAATACATATACTATTACGTATGAATACAATAATACATTACATAGAATAAATTTAACTAATGAAGGAGGGAAAGAGGCTCACAGGGGTCGATGGTGGTGGTGATTGTGGCGAGGCCGGAGTTGGAAGTTGGCCGGAGAGTGGAGGGGAAGCTGGTGGTGATAGGGTGGTGGTAGTGGTGATAGTTGATGAGGATGGTGGTGGTACCGGAGTGCAGCAGGGAGGGGAGACTCGGCTGAGGATGAACGGAGGTGCGGGGAGCTCGGGCTATTGTTGCCGGAGTAGGGGGTCGGGGCTCGACGCGGGTCAGAGATGGAGGAGGAGCGGGGAGTGCAGGGAGTCGGAAGGAGTTGTAGCAGGGATGAGGTGGTGGTGATGGTATTCGTGGTGGTGGTGAACGGAGGTACAGCGAGGGGGAAGGATGACGACGATGGTGGTTCTCGTGGTGGTGACGGGCTGGAGGAGGGTGGCAATCACAGCGGGGAAGGCGGCCGAGAAGTTGCTGGGCTGTGCCGGAGCAGGAAAGCTCGACCGGGAGAGGAGAGGGGAGGTGCAGGGAGTTGCAATGAGTCGAGGGGAGTTGGCCGGAGTCGGGCAGCGGGGTGTTGGAATAGGTCGTGGCTGAAGAGGGGGCCGGACTCGAACGGTTGTCGGAGCCGGAGAGATGTCGACCGGAGACTGGAGGCGGGGGAGCTCCGGGTTGCAGCAGGAAGGAATGGGGGAGGAGCTCGGGATGAGCAGAGGAGCAGTGGCTGCGGCTGCCGGATCTCGTCGACGTGGCCGGAGGGATGCAGGGAAGAGCCGGGGAAGGGAGGCAGGTCGAGGAGTAGTTTGGCCAGACTGGGTGGTCGGGGCTGGCCGGCCGGGTGGCTCGGGTGAGATATGGTTAGTTTGGGTTTTGGTGTTGGTGATGGTGGTATGTTTTTGTGAAGAAAATAATATGGAGAGGGTGGGTTTTTGTATGTGGGAGGAGATGATGTGACCCCCCTAGGAATTAGGGCCGGCCAAACCTAGGGATGGGGTTGCTTTGGGAAAAGGGGTTGAGGGAATATATAAGGGGGTTGTGTGGTGGGGATGGCTCCATTTTAAATGGATGGCCATGATTCAACATGGATAAAATTCAACAAAAAGGAGGAGAGCGAGGTTTTGGTTGACTAGTCAAAGAAGGGGGGTTGTTTTCTTCATTTGGGTTAAACCAATAGGATGGTGACACATCATTGCAATTTTGCAATTAAGTCCCCAACAATTGGAAAATTGCACAGAAGTGGGTTTCTGGATTTAATTAATTAAAATTAGATACAATTGGCATTCTAAAATTAATTAGGAGTACATAGGGCCAAAACTAGGTTGGGTCACCAATATCATTAATGAAGAAGACTCAGAACAGAATATTATCCTAATTTGGGTTGTACGAGAAATGGGTCGAGGTTGTCTCTAATTCTGATTGGAACGCACAACGATACAAAGTTGGAATTTATTTAAAAATTAAATAAACGTCTGCGACGAATATTGTGCGGCTAAAATGAAGCACAAGGTAGCATAATTATGAGTTACAAAAAGGTCCGAATGGAAGGCGGGCACGTCTAGGGCAAGGTTGTGAAATTGTTGGAAGACAAAAGCTTGGGTAGCGCTCCAAATATCGAAGCAACGGTAAGGCACAACAATTAAATAAAATAACGACAATTAATTTATAATTAAATATTATACAATCATTTACACATTAATTATGAAAATACGAAAATACCCCTAATCCGAAACGTGGGGGTGACAAGTCTACCCTTCTTAAAAGAATTTTGTCCTCGAAATTTAAGGTCCTCGACAGTCGTATTTATTTATTCATTTTCCATCAAAATTTTAAATTCATCGGATCACGTAATCATGAAGTGAATCCATATTGCTACTTCACAAAATTTCTTTCCAAATTTTATAAGTATCATATTCCCGCAACCTTTAAAATAATAATTAAATTCCATCCTTATCAAAATCTCCTCAAATTTTTTTTATGTTAATCACTAAATACAAAACTTAATATTCAATCCTCAAATTTTAAATTCACCCAATGTATATTTTAAAAATCTCGTCCAAAGGTTTGTATTTAAACACCAACCCATTTATATCTTACTCCTCAAATTTTGAGTAAATCACTAAATACAAATTTTTACTATCCAATCCTTTGATCGAAAATACAGTCCTTGCACGTTTATAAAAATTTAAAATCTTATCCCAAAATTCGAATTTAACACTAATCCATTAGTGATCTAAATCCTCGATTTCTTTTTCCATACAATACTCAAATAATATAATACTCGCAAAATCCTCAATTGCAAATTTTAAACAAATCTATATCTTGCAGTCAAATAAATACAATAATAATCTTCTTAATTTCCTTAAAATTTAATGACAATACAATCATTTCATAATCTTCATAAAACCAACGTTTTAACAAGATCGCCAATCCTGTCATATTAAGTTCTCAACTCTTTGTTTAATTATTGTTTATCCTCGAATTTTTTTAAGGCGCATTGTCTCTTTCTGTCAAATTACATCATCTTCATTGATTATTTACTTACAGTCAATCCTCAACAATCAAAGTCTAAGAGAATCTTACCTACAGTCATACAACATGCAATACAACACGCATTCTAGATAAATATGCAATCTAGATGAAACATGCATGGTCATAGTCACTTTTGTCGTGGTATTAAGGTCTCTGTCGGGGTGTACTACTAGCTATATTCTAGCAAGGAAATCACGGATACACGCTACGGTACTAAGGAATAGTCAACCAATCAACAGACGAAAAAGGAACAGAAGGAAGAAACAGAACATAGTCTTCTAACCCATTACTTGGATATCTTCGTCCTCTAATATACACTTAACTCTGGCACATTCATTAACTAATTCCTATCCTTGTACACTGGTACCCATATCAACTAATCATTAGTCCACAACATCCATGAATACATCCTCATTGCACACACCTGTCTATTAATACCAAAATCTGATACCAAGGACCTCTAGCACAATCATAGGTCAATGATGCATTCAAAGTTTGATACTCCTATCCCTTTAGGTACCTCTGTTCTACTACAAGTACACCCACTGCTAGTTCTCGTTCCTACTACAATTGTTCATACTAGTTGTTCTTATCACTCAAGTGCACACCAAGTGTAACACACCATACTAAGTATTGTTCTCTCTAATACAACTCTAGATGGACACCCAAGTCTGTTTGCAGTGCCATCTCAATCATGCTCAAGTCAACAGATCCTTACATATGTATATCATCTACTCATACACTAATATATATTTCTTATCCACCATAAAATTAATCCTCAAAATAAGATCATCAAAGTTTAACTTCTTGAACAATTTAAAATAAAATGCATATACTTCCTCAAAAGTCAAACATTCAATATCGAAATAAAACTTTAATTGCTTCTAAAATCATTATAGCTTGACTATGTTTATTGAATCAAATTTTTGAATCCTCAAACATTTAACAATATAGAATCTCAACTCCTCAAAATCCTTAAAATTGAAATTCATTTCCACTCTTCAAATTTTAAACCCACAAGCATACATATAAATACTCCCAGTCTCTAATACTCAAGGTGCACTCAATACATCTATTGTCTACAACCTCAACTGTGTACTAAAATTTGTACTACCCGGATTACTTGTATTATTACTCCCAATAATCAAAGTTATCATCACGCGTATTTTCTTTCATGATTTTTGATTTATATCAATCTAATTATCACTACATGAAGTACTTACTGTTACTAGCACAATTTTCAATAATCCTCGATATAGAAACATTAATACTCTTGGCATGGTAACACCTAGCTTCACTATTGGATCATCTCTTCAACTTATTAGAACTCATGATTACTTGCACCTTCTATAACTTTACTTTACTCTCATGGGCAAGTATTTGGTTTCTCATCTCGATTGATGTATATGTATTTCCCTTTAATCTTTTACAGCCTGTTAAACTAATCTGTGATACGCTTCACCACTTTCATTACCAATCCTGATATTTCTCTACTCATGATACCTCATTAAAACTCTTTATGCGTATACACTTCTTTATTTTATTTTTTAACACCCCCAGTATCAATCCTCAAATTGAACATCATGCTCCACAATTCCTTGATACTTAATTGTTTACATAGATCATCCAACTACATAAATTCATGACTAGCCAGGACGGGTATGCTGTTTCTGATACTAACTCTTGGAACCATCACTAATACTCTTTTCTCCTTCTACCTATAGTACCAATACTAATAATAATGGCACATTTACATAGAACCATTGCTACAAGGCACTACGCTATGGGTTAACTCTAGATTGATGCCTACTGTTCACTTGTCCAACTAAGAAACACTTGCAACGAACATGTCACACTCAATCAATACTAATGCAAGACACAGATATAATTACAAGTCACTAATTATCA